>JACBWW010000041.1:6149826-6309895 GCA_020086605.1 Lanius collurio
GACCGCCGGCGCGGGGGACCGGAGCGGGGCGGCCGGCAGCGCCTGTTGCAGCTCCGGCCGCGGCCCCGCAGCGGCACAACGGCCCGGGGGGGGGCCGGAGCCCCCGCAGGTGCCGGGGCAGGCGGGCCGGGGGCCGCGGCGGGGGCAGAAGTTGTTTGCCGCGGAGTTGTGCCGCTGCGGGGCCGCGGCCGGAGCTGCAACAGGCGCTGCCGCCCGCCCCGCTCCGCTCCCCCGCGCCGCCGCTCCACTTACTCGCCTGAGTCACCGCCCGGCACCGGCGCTCACACGCCGCTCGCACTCACTCACTCACACACACACACACACACACACACACACACACACACGGGCTCCCCCCTCACACACGCACACGCGCGCACCGATCCTTGGCATTTTTCACATTTTTTTTTTTTTTTTTTTAACACGGGGAAGCAGGAAAGCCGGGAGCAGCCCCGGGCTGGGCGCAGAGCTCGCAGCGCTCAGGAGCCATCCCCGGGCCTGGCGCGGAGCTCCGATCGCCGCGCTGCCCCCAGTTTTGCCTCCCTCCCCTCTTTTATTTTCCTCTAAAAGATGAAAGAAGGAATGTCCTTTTTCGCTGCTTCTTCTCCTTCTCCAGAGCTGCTGCTGCCGCCGCTGCTGGTTAATTGCACATTCAAGTGGAAAATTTTCGGGAGTCAGCAGAAACATTGTATCCAAAAAAGACAAAGTCGCAGTTACAGCAACACCGAGGAGATTGTCCCTGGAAAACTTCCTTTCGGTAGGAACCGCAGGGTTTTTTTTTTTTTTCTTTTCTCGGCGAGGTTTTGAAGAGCACCATCGCACAGCTGTCCCCGGCGCTGGTGCGGAGGGCCGGTGGCAGCCTTTGTTCGCAGAGGAGCGCTTTCAAAGGAAGTGCACTTCCAAGGGGGAGGGAAAAGTTATACAGTGCGGCTTTTGTACCCAAATTAAAACAAAGCGGCCCCCTCCACACAACCAAACAGAAACAGCGAGGCGAAATAAAGCGAGAGGAGGGGGGAAATAATCTCTGTTTTCAGCAAGTAAAAAAGTTTGAGCTCCTACCTCTGTTGAGCACGGTCCTAGTCGTGATTTTTCTCCTCTTGAAATCTGTTTTAAGTTGAATGGTGTTACCAGTATAAAAATATTTATGAAACAATGAAATACCAGCCACCCACGTTCCTCAGGAGAGTTGTTAACTTATTAGAAACAAGTGCCTGCCTTTGATATGAAGAAATGAAAAGTGACCTCCAGAAGTGCTGGAAAGTTAGGGAGCAGTTCTGCCCTGCGCTCTCTGAATGTAAATGGCTCCCAGGATTTTTTAACTGTTCCTTGTTGAGCACCATCTAGGCAAGAAAGGCCAAGAAACATCAGATTGTACTGGTGTTTTCTGACTTGAAATAGCATTTATAAGAAATGTAAGCCGAAATGGCAGAGCCTCAGGGAGAAAAAGTACATATGCAGCTGTATTCCTGTATTAGCAGGAGCATATTTGCTTTCTCTTCATGCTGATAAAGTTTAGAAATGCAATTTTGGCAGTTAGCGGTTTTACAGAGCTGTCTGACTTGGGTAATGGCAAAGCTGGGAGCTGTATGGGTAACATGCTGCTCTCCCTAGCTGCATGCTCAGTTATTATGCAGCACATCTAATATGGAAATCTCTGTGGGAATGCCTCTAACAGGAAAATTCATGTAAATAACTAAGTGCTACCTGCAATTGAATATGAAAACAAAAATGATTATAATTACATTAATTTGAAATTCTGTAGCATTCTTCTTACAACCCTAGATTGGGAATGTGTGTCTGCAATGTATGATGTATTCTATCTCTATAAATAGTTGGGGAATACCATTACAGAATATTAGATTGTACTGATGGTAAGATGGTGCTATTAAAAATGACACAGACCTGTATATTAAATTACATCTGGGGGTGGGAGGGAAGCTTGCATGTTTGTTTGTATGTGAATATATGTATTTTTATATACACACACATACGCACACATGCATCCTTTATCTAGGCATAAAAATACAGAAATTAACACAGTGGATATTCTCGAAACACAAAATTGAAGACTTTATATTTGGGTCGCATTCTGAAGTTGCAAGTTTTTAAAATCAACTTTTTGAAATTGTTATCATTAAGGATAAACATTTAGAGGTGCACTTATTTTTTCACCTTTGTGGTAAACATGTCTTTTCGCACTGCACTGGTGTTTAATTAGGTCATAAGGCATTTTCTATACCAGTAGGGATAATTCTGCATTTTGTTTGCTCCAGATTTTTATCAGCTGACCAAGCAGAAATTTTGGACGCAAAGGATTTCTTTCAATTTCTCATTTTAGCAATCTAGGAATACCTTTGGAAAGTACTTTATCGCTAAACACGTTGGGTGTATTTTGAGCATCAGTTCTGTGCACGCCGCTTTGGTGAAGTAAATATTATTGGCCTTTTCAGCCAGGGGAGTGTAACAACGGCTCTTGAGATTCAAATTGTAGTTTTATATCCTCCAGTTTCTTAGTCAGTGCTGAATGGGGTGTATGCGAGCAGTGAAGCAGAGGAAAAATGTTGATTTGACAGGAATCTTAGTAAAGACAGGGTGTGCTTAAAGGAGTTTTAATTAAACAGCTAGAAAAGAACAGCAGAAACTTAATTACGAAGTGGACCCGGCCGTGAGTGTCCAGCTGAGCAATGATAGCGTGGTGATGTGTGGAGATGTGTGAGCATGTGTGTAGTGTGCTTGGTGTCTTTTGGAACCAGTGTTTTTTTTGTTGTTGTTGCTGCTGGATGCTGTAGTGGCTTTGGATATCGTTAAAGTGGTTTCTAGGCTTTGTTTGTCCATGCCTGAAAAAGTTCAGTGGAGTCACATGCAGAGGAAAAAAAACATTTCTTCCTTCTTTCTGTTTAAGCTGCCTTTGTGATAATATTGTAAGCAAACTTTCAAGGTAAGGTACAGGCAACACAGGAATAAAAACTTCTGGAGCTATAGAGAAATACTGGTGTCTTTCACTTCAAAAAAAAGGGAAAGGTAAAAATATGCAGTTGTGTCTTATGATACAGCTGTCAGTTTTCAACCTGTAAAGTAGGACGGTTACACTGTGTGAAGAATTTCACCAGAAGTAATCTGATTTGATTAGAAGGTTCCCAAAACATGGAGATTTACTGTACAGTTCTGAATGTGTCTGGGAGAAGGTTTTCTTCAAACCTGTTATAAACACATGGTTTCTTACTGGATATACACCATACTTGTATACATCACTCATTCTATCTGCTATTCCTTCATGTCACTACTATTAATCCTGTACCCCTCCAGAGATGGTTTAAAAGCTATCTTTCTGTAGTGATTCCATTTATTTAAGAAGAAAATATTTGTTGGATCCAATCCTTACTCAGGTTAAAGTGACCAGGATGACTCATAGGAATAAACATTTGCTGGATCAAGTACTAAGATATTTACAGCATATGCTTTATGTACATGGTTAGTGTGGTATTTGATGTCTAAAGAAGGACATCTTTGATTTAAAAGAATATCGATTTGGCACACACACTTTTTCAAATTTCTGCATGAGGCTTATGTTCTGCTTAACTTGTAACCTGCCTAAGACTTGAAGGAGAATTTCTATTAACAGCTGATCATTCATTCCATTTGGGCTCTTATTCACAGCATATGCAAATATGAGGTGAGGGCTGACTTTTTAGAAATCTGGTCTGAATTCAGTTTAATTCCATCAACTTCGTGCAGCCTGTTGCTGGATTACATGGACTGTAATGAGGGTGCGAACTGGCCCTTTAAAAATGATTTTGAAGTGCCCAGCTCATTGGAGGGGCCTACCTTTTCATGAGAGAAGTAGTCCTTGTATCTGGGATTTGAGGTTTAATTACTGCTGTGTCGCCGTGTTGCACTTTGCCATTAGCGCCTGCCGCGAGCAGGGATGTTTTATGTTCCCAAACTGCAGTTCATTACTATTAAAAAATTATTTGAATCTCAACAAAATTTTAGAACTTTCAGGAAGTAAATCATCTCCCTGAAAGCACAGGCTGTTAGAGGGCTTGTGGCAGTTTGTGCGAGTGCTGTATAATTTAAATTGCATCCTGTGATATATGAACAGATTAATGGTATTATTTACTGTAAAGCCAACTGACTCTAAGATATGCTGAAGACACAGTTTTAGAAGAAAAATCTCTGCAATTAATTCCCACTTTATGACCATATCTTGCTCTCTGTTCTTGGACAAAACTCCTTTTGACTTTTGCAAGTGGAACAAGGATAGAATAATATTTCCTGGAATAATTTTGTGTTTGGTTGTAATGATTGCTTATTTCCAAAACAGAAGAGAGTGAAAAGTTGCAGACTGAAGTCCTTGAAGGCAGCAACTTCGAATCTGCTGCTCATATCTATCTCACAAAATTCAGCTAAATGTTTTCTGATTTAATGCAACAAACCTCTCATTTTTGTATGAAATCCTTATCCCATTGCAATCACTGTGAGTTTTATCTTGTTACTGGTAAAACCAAAATTTCTGTCTATGTTGATGCAGATTCAGCAACTTTTATACTGGATCAAGTGATTAATGTTCCACCAGAATTAAATTAATTTCAAAATACAAGGACTGAAGTCAAAATCCAGCTCCTAACAACTAATTGCAGGTATTCTACCCAGGAAGTCTCAAAGAGTAACCCATCGTGTGCTTCATGCCCTCATTTGTTCTATGAATTTTTGTACATACTCGATGGAAATCCGTGGCGGGTGTGAAGGGTTTGCAGACACTTGCCCGGTTGGTGCAGGGCTGTGACCCCATTTCCTGCTTCCTCCAGCCTGTGCCTGGTTTCTCAGAGGCAGCCTGTTTTAGTTTGGCTCCTGTCCAGTCCAAGGTATCACCTACAACTTCGTGTTCTTTGTCTTCTCCTCACTGTTTACTGGAAGAGCGTGATTATTCCCCCTGCATCCTGCTGGACCTTTGCAGCGGCCTTCTTGGGTTTCCAGCTCTTGTGAGGTGTTCCCTAAACTGTGGGGTCAGAGTCGGTCTGTGTGGCAGCAGGAGCACATGAGCACGGAATCCAAGTTTATTTGCTGGCAGGTCAGGAGGTAGAATGAGAAATCTCCATGTGCGGGGAGGGGGAAGGGAAGGAAAGTTTAGGATTATGTGTAAAGCTATTAAAATGCTATTGACTGGGAATCTAAAACAATGACGAGTGCTGTTGTTTTTACAGATACATGAACTGAAAACTGCTGCTAATGATGGGAAATGTTAATTATGTGAGAACATATTGAACTTATATTCTCTGGCATGAACTTTTTTAAATGCATCAACTGTGCTGCCTTTTATGCGCACAGCTTTCTAATTATCATAATTCAGTACAGCTCTGGCTTTTGGAAAGAGTTCAAGTGCAATCTCAACTTAACATGAAAGGAGTTGTTTTTTTTTTTTTTTTAACTGAGAATGTTCAAGAACAATTTGAAAAGATAATCTAAAAATGCTACATACTTAGCTGGGTATAAGTCAGAAAATAAATATGTTCCCATAACTGCCTATCAAAGCAGAACAGATTATTAGAACAGAAAGTTATCTATTTTTCTCATTATGTCTTTCACACTCCTACAGAACACAGCGAAAAGCACATTTTCATAATTGAATCTCATAGACAGATCTACTCTATATTGATTGACAGTAGTTTTTATTTTGTCAGTTTTTAAAGTGATTGAGTAGATCACTGTGTTGTTATGAAAAATTTTTCTGTCCTCAAATAATAAGTTTTAATTTTTTAAAATAAAGCAGGAAGACAAGTTTCATAGTAGTTTTGGTATTAACTGAATGTGTTTCTGTAACATATTCAAGTCCCATTGCAAATGGTCCTTACTGGTCTGTTTCCCTTGTCTTTGTGGAGTTTGAGGGGGTTGTAAATATCAGGTCTTTCTAAAGCACTCAGAAGTGGTTTGGGTTTTATTTTTTGTTGGTAGTTTTGTTTTGGCTGTGTTGGCTTTTTTTTTTTTTTTTCCTAAGAGAGAAAAGTAAATTTCATGTAACTTGCACTTGAATTGTCCTTTCAAAGATTTTTTTTTTTTTGTATGTGATCAAATTGCTGGTTTCCACATCACACACTCCCCCCCCATTTTTTTTGTCTTTTCCGTTACTACAGTACATGCTACATTTCTGAAATGCAAAGAAAGCCCCAGTGAAACAAAATGACTTCATTTGAGCTGGCACTTAAGAGTAGAATTCACTTCCATAGTGCTGAAATAAAAGAAGCCAAGTGTTTTAAATAGCCACTCCCCTAGGCCAGAGTGTTTTTAGAAAAGCTCATTGTCTAGATTTGAGCTGTAGCAGTATGCCTGCCTCTGTTAAATCTCCTGATCCAGACAGCTCGATTTCTAAAGTCGACATCTGGTTTGCTCTTTGTTCACCTGTTTAAAAAAAAAAATGCAAATAGGCGAGTGTGCCATTGCCCTAGAGCTCTGCAAAAAAAATAAAAATGCTGCTGACAGTTTGTCAAATAGTGCTTCCAGTCTAAGACTGCAGTAGCCTATTGTTATGCCAGCAACAGGCAACAGAAGTTGTGGCACCATATGGCCAGTATATGCTTCAGATAAGCTATCTGTTAATTTAGCTTATCAGTAGTGTTTTGATATGCTTCGTGTTTGAATCGTCAACCAGTATGGCCTTGGGTATTTTTGGTGCCAAATTATTCCCTAACATTATAGACATCACAATTATTCCCTTGGTGGAATCTCTCACCATTCATTCACCTCATGGTGCTGTGAACAGTGGTGCTTATTTTTGGAATTAGCTGGCATGGTTTGGTTGTTTTTTTGTTGTTTTTGGTTTTTTTTGTTTTTGTTTTTTTTTTATGTGGTTGTATTTCTGTTGGGAGATTATAATTCAGGAATGACATTTTGGTTTTGAGGAGAGAAAATGTCAGAACAGACTTTGGAAAAAAAGGTAAATTCATAGAGGTTTAGGGGATTAAAACTTATTTTATGTTTATCTCAATTTAAAAATGTGGTGACCTGGGACAATAATTAATAGGAGAAAGGAAATTTGATTTGCACTTAATCTATCACCATTATGAATGCATACTTTTTTTTTTAATGTCCTAAAGCTGGTTTACAGTTTAAAATAAAAAGGCAAAACTCTATAAACAGTTTCATTTTCCACATCCCTGGTTTTACCTTCATTCTTTCAAAAAATTTAACCTTTAAAACCAGTCACATCCCTATATCTGCTGTCAGCTGATCTTTGAAGATTTTTTTTTCCTGTTTTTTCCACGATCAACTGAAAGCCTTGGAGAAGACTGGAAGATTCAATGGAAGTTCCTTCCTTTTCCCCCTATCCCTGCCTTTCTTTGGGAGTCATTATTTTGTTGGGGGAAGGTCTCCAGTCATAAATACAGTGTTCCATTCAATGCCTCCGTGGTGTCCTTAGGGTTGGATCTGTGTTGCTCTCTGACCTTGCAGCACATTCCTCTGTCCCCTGCCCTACAGGCTTGGTCTCGCTGCTCCTTGCAGGGCACCACAGCTGTCCCTGGTTGCCAGGACCCTCCTTTTCCCTGGGAATGCACATACTTGCTCTTGGGCAGCACTTGGTTAAGCTCTCCTGCCTTTGGACAGCTGTGATTTTTTTGTTTCCCTCCTTTTGCAATCCATCTTGGCAGGTCCTCCTTGTCCCACCTCCTGTGCTGCTGCTCACGGACGTGGTGTCACTGTGGGGTCCCTTTGCCCATCACTGTTTCTGCTGCTTCCAGTCCTTCCTGGCCCTGGGTATTGAAAAGAAAGGGCCACTTGTGCTTGTCATGCCTTTCATGTCCAGACCCTTAATGACCAATAAAAGGACTAGATTCTCTCTCCAAGAAATTTACAATCATCTTCTAAATCTCTTTGCTGACACCACTTTTTTTAGCAATGAAAAGAAGTCAAAGATAAGTAAATTTTTCTCCTGTCCTGTCCATTTGAAACAGAAATATGGACAGTCTGAACAGTGGCCATTCTTTACCATTTCACTGAAGTCCACCCACATGAACTGCCTGGAAAAAGGCAGAAGCTGACACAGCACCCAGGGGCCAACTGGGTGGACCATGGAGTGATGCTCCCACCTTGCTTCTCTGCCTGAGTTGACACTGGCACCTGCAGAAAATGAGAGAGACTTCCTGCCCTTGCCATCTGAGGCTGCCAAAGGGCTTCTGGTTTCTCTGCAGAGACATGAAATGTGTGTGTCTGTCCACTTACAGCTGGTTTGGGGGTCGCCCCACATTTTAAATCTCTTTTGTACTCAAATTTAGAGTTCAGGTCCATGATGTGACTCATGCAGTTTGGTGACAGTAGCATTTTTTGGCCTCTGGCTCACTGCAGACTAGACCTGTGATCTGTCATTCTGGTGTGTTTGGGGGCAAGGTAAGCAAAGGCCCTGGGAAAGGAAGGGTATTGAGACTTTCAGCTCTCTGAGGCACATGTGCATCTTCCCTGTGAGTATTTCTAAGTGCTTGACTGTGAGAGGCAATTTTCAGTTCACTAATGCATCTAGTTACCACCCATAATGAGTATGACTGTCTTTGGACTGATGGGTCCATTAAAGCCTAACAAATCTATGTTTGTTTAGTACTATAAGATACATCTTTCTTATGGTTGTGGGGGTTATTTTGGTTAAACTTCAGAGCCTGTGAAGTTTTAGTTTATTTGGTATCTCTTTGACTTGGCTTTACTGGTGTTCTGTTGGTTTCAGCCACTGCTTTGTGATAGGAAATCTACAGCTCCAAATAATGTGCATTTTGCTTATTAAATTGACCATTACTTATGCACAGTAATTTCTTGCTCTGCTTCTTGGTGTATTTACTATATGCTTACTGAGCAGCTGTAGATAAGCAGTTGAAGGGGCACATTTGAAAGTTTAAAATATGCAGCTTCCTATACAGATTCACTTTAGCCTCTAGCATTAGTAATAATTTTTGCTGGTAAAACAGTGACCCATAAATAACTTCATTGTCCAAACTCTCTAAAAACAATATGAAGAAGTCCAAAGGGTAGTAGAATTATTGTAGTTCTTGGTTGCTTGGAAAATTAACTAATATTCTGGCTTCTGAGACTTTGGAAACAAATTAAAGAACCCTTTTTTAGGTAGAGGGCTGCTTTTAATGGTTCTTCTGTATTAAGGAGAGTACAGTATTGTAGGTTATTTATTTCTGGGCATGCAGTACAGGGTGAAGAGCCTGCAATTCAGCTTGCAATGCCTCTGTGCCCTGAGGTAAACTCTATTTCACAAAGGGAATTTTGATTATGGTCTACTGCTCTGTAGCATAGTGGAGGCTTCAAGAGGCAAGTGGTAAATGCTACCAAAGAAAAGCTGGATTGGAGCCACTGACGTCATCTAAGTAAATCTGCTGTAGGACTATAGCCATAAAATGACTGCCAGCCACGGAGCGCACTTTGGCCTTTTCTTGTCAAGTGTTTTAACTGCTGCCTTTTTTCTTTGCTTTTCTTTTTTTCTTTTCCTCCAAGCAAGATGCATTTTGTTTTCTTTTTTTTTTTTTTTTCCTTGTGTTAGTTGTGCTCAGGGTGAAATATAGAAATGCTAACGTCCCCCTCTGTCCCCACTAGGTAGCACTGAGAGTGTGAGTGGCTGCAGCTTGCAGTTCAGAAATTAAAAAGTAAACCAGTACTTTTCCATACATGAGCCTGGCAGAACTCAGCTTCCATCACCAGCTATTTTTTAGGTGCAAGAGCCTGGCAGTTCAAGTTACAGCATACTGATGAGATTTGTGTTGTGGGCAAAAAAGCATTTTGATGCTCTGGAAGGCGTGCTTTCCTTTGGAAGAACTAAATGCATAAAGATGGCTGGACTTGAATTCTGAATTAGTACAAAATGCAGGTGTCTTTGAGCACTTAAAATCAGTGTTAGTCATTGCTTTACGATTAACCACGGCAGTTTCAGTCACTCCTGAAACAAAACTTTCCTGTTGTTTCAAATGCTGGAATGTTTGTTACCAGCCAGTCTTTGATGATGCTGTCTGCACTCAGCTACAGAAACCAGGTGCAGTAACAACGGCAGTGCTAGGATTCATGGATTAGGGTGTAGCAGTCATCTCTGTACCCAAGGGTGCATCTAAAAATGCATTGATGTCCCAGAGGCTCTCCACTTGAATTTCAGCTGTATCAGGACTGCAACACAAGTACTTGAGTTTTTGACAGTGGATTTTTAATTCAGTGTCAACATTCTCTTGAAATGAATTTCCACCATTTTTTTAAAAAACAGAGCTCACTCTAAAACACATTTGTAATTATTATCCTGTTTGTCCCATAACAATATTTGTTTGCTTGATTTGTGTATTTCTTTTTTCTAACTTTAAAATAAAAATTAAGCATCACTGGTTTTGAAGTTTGAGTCTTATGATCAGAAATATATTAAAACCAGTATCTTATCCATGAATCATTAGATGAGTCAGTTCCTGAAACCACTACAAGCCTCACAGTTCTTGGCTTGGGCTGAAAGCAGGAAATCCAGGCTTCAATAACTTCCTTTCCCAGTACTGGCTATAGCAGCGTTCGTGGTTAGTATATGCTGCTTTTGTAAGCAATAGGAAGATGTATGTCTGAGGAACAAAGGCACTCCAGTCAATTTGCTGAAACTGTTTATAATTTGTGGTCTTGATTTGAATGTCAGGATGCATTGGCATATACTATGTTCTGTGCTGCACTACGTTTTCCAGCAGTGATATTCAGCATGTGAAATAAAGGGAACACATTATGGCACAAAACCCATCTAATCAGTTTTCCAGAAAACAGGAAGATATTTTAGTGCAATCATCCAACTCCTGAAGGCTAATGGGAGTGAGAACTGAACACACAGGAGTAAATTTAAAATGTTTATTTAGCAGTTACTTTGTTTCATGCTTGTGCAACAAACTATTTTTGTTCTGTTTCAGTGCTCCAAAAGGGCTTGAAAAAAACCCAACCCAAACTTGGAACTTATAAAATAAAAACACATGATTTGTTTTTCAGTCTCCTTTTTTTTTTTTTTTTTTTTGCAGTGAAAACTGTTTGCCTCCTCCTAATCAAGGACACATTGATTGTCTCTATGTCAGTGGAGCATTGTTGGCTGCAGAATCTGTCCTTTAAACTTGGAGTGCCTGTATGCTCTGACATCTGTGCAAGGGGATGCACTGTTTACCTTTTTGAGCTAATGGGGCCAGATTCAGGCTTGGTACAATGTTGGTCTTAATGTGTTTACACCTGGAAACTGTTCAACCCTTTGTGCTTTTCTTAAATATTATGAAAGATAGTTTGGTATCTTGTACTTATTATTTGGTTAATTTAACTCTCTAATTAATTAGCAGCGCATAAAAGCCAAACCCAGCTTCTTTAATTATTCTTTTTATTCTTCCCTCCAAAACATCTTTGTTTTTAACAAATCTTGAAGAGCAAGGGTATTGAGAGATAAATTATTAGATATTGCATTAAAAAAAAAGCGAGTCTAATTTTGACAGGGTTAGTTAAACTCTGAATGCAGAATTATTAAAAACAAATACAGAGCTCTTCATTTGAGCAGGCAGAATGGTTACTGCACATTAGGCAGCACCTTCTTTTGCCCCAGATAACGTGTGAAATTGCTTTAATAAAGCAAGCTGAAAGGTGGATCCTCTCTTGGCTGGTGCTGTTGAGTTGACCTTGGTGTGTTGGTGGGTGCTCCGAGGGATCTGGAGCCAGCACAGCTGATCCCATGCTGCTGTCCATGCTGGGGTCAGGTGTTTGTCCAGCAGGACAGCAGAGGATTGGACTGGGGCAGAAAAGAGGGAACACAGACCACATTGAAGGCAGCTGGGTGCTGCAATCCCTTTCATGTGGAGACTGGTATCCGTAACAGAGGCTTTTGCCACCTCTTCCCGCTCTCTGTGCAACTCCATGCCCATGGGAAAGACCTGGAGAGGGTCAGTGCCTTTCTCAGGCAATGTCATTGGAGCCTTGGAGGGGCTGTTTGTGAGGTTGCCCTTAGGGGAGAGGCAGAGGCTGTCCTCTCCTGACTGTCAGGTTTGTGTCAGCACAGTTTTCACAGCATTTTTCCTACAGCTCATGCCAACTGCTGTTTTCCCCTGCAGCAGGGCTGGTTGCATCCCTCCAGGGAGAGGCCACTACATGTGTTTTATCACAGTGGTGCTGTGCTGAGCTGGGTTGCTGGGACTTTTGGCATGGCAGTGAGCATCCAAGCAAGCTGCTTTGTCGAATCTGAGGGATCAGAATTTCTCTTAAAATATTTGAAGGGATGCTAGTGGACCATAATATGCAGAGAGTGTTTAAAGAAATCAAAACCAGCATAACTGCTCCATGACTGCAATTCTCAGCACCAGCCTCACTGGTACAGGAAGTTTGTAGTTATCTGCAAGTGCCTCCTGCTGTGCTTCTGAGGGAAAGGTTTTCTGTGAGGCTCAGGAGTCAGTGCAGTCACATCCCAGACAGGCAGAGATGTGTGCTGTGGGGCCTGTGCAGAGCATCGTGTGAGCAGGGTGGCCTGGGCTTGGCACTGTGTATAAACATGAGACTGTTTTGGAGGCAGGCTGGCCTGTCTCACCTCTCCTTCTCTGTCACCTCTGAAGAAGAAGTATCTCCTCCTCTGGAAGGTGCTTGTATCCCTGAAGGAGCATCCTGGGCAGGCATGCCTCATTCCTTCCTTTCTCTGGGCTAGTTCAAGTGGTGCTTGAGTCACAGTTGCTGTGCTGGAGCACCAGCTGTTTGTGCACACAGGAGCAGCAGCCTCGCTCAGGTGTGTCCCCTCTGCCACAGGGAGCCAGATGTTGCTGCTTCAGGGATTGCAGTGTTCAGCATCACACCACCCATTGTGGATTTAACTTACTGCATTGTAATTAACTTCTTGTAATAACAATAATTATAATAATTAACTTACTACAATAACAAGGGTGTTCTTCCCGCTGCTTCTGCTTGCTGATTTTGGGACAGAAATCTTGCTTCTTTCCTGTTTTCTGTTTAAGGGAATATGTAAGCACTTGAGCAGTGGAGAATAACAGTGGCTTTTTATGGCATCAAAGTAAATGTAAAAAGTATTGTTCCTGTTTGTGATCATAAGAAGTGCAATTTTCTATTAATTAATGTTAAACAACAGATTGTTTAAGAACAAAGGGAAAAACCTTCAAGGGCAATAAGCATCTAAAGTTTAGGAACAGGTTATAGTTGTGCTTGATTTAATTTTTTCCCCTTGCAAAGAAATGTAAATGATTTAATATTGCTTTTCTAGTTGGGCAGTTCTGAATATGAGAATTGTAATGCATAAGATCTGGAGATACATTTTGATCAAGTTCATACACTTTAATTGTGTATGAACCGAACATCTTTGTGTTGCTATCAATCAGGGAGATGTCCTGTTGCTCTAATGTGGATTTTGGTTTTGGATTAGAAGCCTGGGGCTTTGAATTGCTTGCTGTCTGTAGACCAAGTCATCAGTGGCTAGTGATTGATTCATTAATTAAAATCAATTTAAATGGATTTGTAAACCTCATGTAACAGATTATCTTATTAACAGCATGAGAAAGGCACTGTGATCTGCAAGGAATGTGTCGCTTTTGACAAAATATAGCATGATTTCATGGGAGAATTTAATGACTTGCTGTTGCTGTAAGTGATCTATGCAAATGGAAGAGCCTTGCTTCAATCCTACATTAAACAGACTCTTCCTGTTGAGCATGTTTTATTTTTTTAAACCTCCTCCAAAATACTTGACTTTAATTGTATGTGTGTGTGTTTCTGTACATATTCAAGGTCATGATGACATGTTAAGTATTGTCACGTTTCTGATATATTTTGATCTTGGAGATTTTTTTTTTTTCTTCCCTTACCCTATTTAAAAATATCCACAATGAGAAAAATGATTTCCTAAATTACTGAAAACAAAAATGACAGAAAGAAAATGTACCACTGTTTAATCCATGCTCTGCCTGCTCAGCAGTGCTGTCTGGAGGAGACACTTTGGACAGCTGGAGGGGCCAGGCGGGCAGAGGGGACTTCTGGCAGGAGTGAAAGTGTTGAAGAGGTGGCAATAAAAGCTTTCCTGGCTGGGAGAGGGGAGGCTTGTCTGTCATCTTTGCATTTGTTTTGTAACTTCTTTTTCACATCAGGCTGTATAGCAAGTCACTGTAGGCAGCTATATGTGTATTAATATGCTCTGTGATCAGGCCTCCTGCAAAATCAACGGGTATTTTGAATTTAGTTTCAGACAGTGTAGGATTGTTGCCTCTAAATCATAACCTTGCCCACAACTTCTCAATAATCTCAATAACGTGTTCTCCATTCTGATTTGCAACCCAGACTTCTTCAGGAAGGGAGATTTTTAATTGTGGGTGCAACATGACAGCATCACTTTACCCTTTCCTTCCCTAGCTCGTGCTCTCTGAGCATTTGTGATTAGGGAGCAAAGTGAATTAAATTATGAGATCACTTTTCCATTACAATGAAGCTAGTTTCACTTCATTTCCTCTGCTGTACTGAAGAGATGGAAGAATCTATTATATCAACTGAAAAATTTTAATGAACTTCTTAGGGAAAAAAACAAACCCCCTCACAACAAAATCTCAGCCATCACAGAGCCCTGAATTGCCTTGCAGATATCATCCATTCCATGTGTAGGCAATTCTCCAAAGCAAAGCATTGTTGATGAGCTTTGTTTGCTGGGTAATCTTACTGTCATTGGCAGTATAGATTACAAATTTTTAACCAAAAAAGATGTGAAACTGGATTGACATGGCAACCCCAACTGTAACTGCATTTTGGTGAAATTAAATGCATTGTCTGAGATGTGAGGAATTTGTCATGGTGGGAAGCATTTTTCACTTCTTGTGGGAAATCAAACAAGGTGTTTGGGAGATGCAAATCAAGTAGTGACCTGAGTGTGCTCCACAGTTATCTCTTGGTATTCTTTCGGTTTTGACTTTAGGTGGTGGGTATTTTACCTCACCATGCACGTGGGCATATTGCCAGCCTGCTGCCTAGCAATCACTCCAGTAGGAAATTTGGATAATGCCTTGGAAGTGCACAAGGACAGTACAAGCTATCAAAGCAGCTGGTCTTGGTGCTCCTTGGTGCAGGTGTACACCTTCCACAAAACCTAAGACAGCTCCTGCACTGTCCCTTTCCCTCCCTGAGTCTGCAGCAGGTGCAGATGTGTGAGAGTGGAAGTTTGTGGCTGTGCCCTGCTGGGTCATTTGAGCCTGGGAACTTGGAAGCTGGCATTGGAATTCTGGGTGTGACGAGTTATTTCATCTTGGACACAGCCCTTGAAACCAGGGAGAAAGTCTCCTTGCCCTGACTTACATTAGCTCCTACATTAGCATGCCAGTTTGAAAGTAGAGTAGTCATGTAATAATTTTGTGAACCCTTTGGTTTGGAAAGGAGCAAGGAGACTCTTGAATTAGAAGAAATGTGCTGAGTGGCAGCATTTTGTTAAAAGAAGAGGGTAAGGAGGATGTGCTGCTCTGGGCTGGGATAGATTTAATTTTCTTTATTGTATTTGGTGTGGGGCTGTGTTTTGGGTTTGTCAGCTGGGGTTAAGCCACAGCAACAGGACATAAGCAGGTTGTAGACCCCTCAAAGCAGCAAACTGGCAGAGAGATAACTCCAAGGTGGCAGACCTGGGCCTAGGACTGAATTGGGTGTGCAAGTGTCGTCCTTTCCTTCAGCTGCTTCATCTTACACATCCAATCCCTCTGTTGTGGTACCACAATTTCTATTAATTGACTTTCTTCAATTGAATTTCTACCATAGAGTTCTGGCTAAAAGGAAGAAGACATTGGTGAATAGCTTTTAAATAGCATACTGCATAACCCTGCCATTATGACTTCGGGGAATATTTTCCATTCCCCTTTTGTCTATAATGTGAATCTTGGTAACATTTGTCTTGTATTAGGCTGCAAATTATTTTTTTTTGTGTATGTATGTTGCAAACCTTGTGAAATATTTTTTATTCTTGCAAATTATAAATAGTTCAGTTGGCTCAACTATCCCTTTTGTAAGCACATGATTTTTTTGTAATAAGACATAGTTCTGGGGCAGTGTTATATGACTGCAATTGAGTTGTACAGTAATAAAATTTCCATGGTGTTCTGTGAAGGTCAGTGGTATGCAATTAATTGCTGGACCCATGACAGGTGCTGAGTAGGAAGTGTTGCTGCCCATGACACTAAATATAATAATTAGGCTCAGGGGTTGGTATTAAAAGCATGGAAGAGACATGATTCTCATTAACACAGAATTTGTGCTGATATTTGTCTTAACAATTCAATTTGTATCTTGCATAAAGGAAGGTGTCCGTTCTGAAGCTTGGAAGGTGGGAGCCAAATTAAGAGGATTGGGTACTGAAATGATTGCAAAATCTTTGGTGCATGGTAAGCCAGTCTGAGACATTAAAGTTTCTAGTTATCAGTATATTCAGAGGAGAGAGCTGTGTGCCTTTGGAGGCTTCCAGAAGGAGATCCTGGCCACCCCCCACTCTGTGCCTGAATGGAGGGGGGTGGCATCTGCCTTAGGAGGTGCAGTAGTGTACTTGGGAGAGGGTAAAGCTGGCATTAGGCATGGGAATTCAGGTGAGGATTTGAACACCTCAGTCTTTTGAATGGCCAGGTTATCTCTGAATGTTTTACTCTGTAGCTGCCCTTTGCTGGGCTTATGGAAGCACCACTGGGCAAAGTTTTGTTGTGTAAGGAAGAATGTATATTTGAAAACTGCCTAATTTGACTGCATCTGCAAATCCCTTGGTTTTTCAGCTCAGCAAAGCATTTTCTGTTTTATTTAAGGATATTAAGAAAACCTACAAGAAACAGTCAAAATGCTAATGTTTATTTTCCCTGTTTTTACAACGCAGTCCTGTGAATGCAGCCTGCCAGATCCCATTGTATTTAATTCTGCTGCCATGCCATGAGGCTCACTTGGGGAACTGGAGAGCATTTAAAATAAACTGTGGTACACTGCGGCGTGTGAAACGCTCGTAGCACGCGTGTCATGGTGTGATGCAAACAAGGCATAATTGCTACGAGCACAGACTGAATGTTCTGCTGGAATAGGCCAGACTGAGCACAAAATGTCACAACTGTGAAGACTGGGTGAAATCTTGGCTCCAGAGAAGTCAATGTCATAAATGAATGGAGTCTCCTCCACTTGCATTTACACCTTTATTCACAAAGTCTTTTACAAAAGACCTTACTCACTGGCAAATAGAGTAAAGAAATTAGGGAAAAATCTAGTATTTGTCAGTTCAATATCTCTGCCCAATTTTAATCAAGTAGACTTACTTGAACTCATAGCCCTCTTTAGACAAACTGCAAAATATAATAGCTCTTGTTTCTCCTCTGATTTTAAATATGCACATTTTATGGGAGGATCAGTTGGTATTAATATAAAAAAGGCCAGTTTGCCTTGGCTTAGTCCATCTTTGTAAGGGCCATGACTTGGAAATTGGAGAATGGTTCCCTGTGGAATGCTGCTGCTGTTGAAGGCATTGAAATGTGTTGTGAGTCCTTGTGGCTAAGTGCTGTGGGAAGCAGTGAATTAATGTTTCAGCAGAGGGTGTTCATAGATGCTTCAATGTAAGAAAAACTTTTAAAGTGATGCTTTAGAGGATTTGCCATTCCTCTTGTGGGACAAACTTCAGTAAATGAAATTGCTGTAGATTCAAAATAAATAGAAAGCTGTAAATAGTTTGCAGCATCTATCTGTCTATCTGTGTCTACCTATCTATCTCATATACCAATTCTAACCAACCCTTAAAATCACTGGATTAGAGCTCTTCTAGTCTGGTGATTTTAACATGCCTGGAGGGTTTTTTTTTACTGCTTCTAGGCAGGAAGGTGATCATGTGATTAAGGCACAAGTCAGGGAGCAGAGATTTGCATTTGGTTTCTGGGGCAGAGTTGAGAGAGGAAGCTGGGAGAAGTGATCACAGCTCAGATTATTGGTGTAGGGACAGTAGGGAAAATTCAGAGAAAAATCCATCTTGTTGCTTTGAGGGGGCGAGTTAACATTTGCAAAGTCCTTTTACATACCTGTGTGGAAAGTGTTTTCAGTGTAAGTGATTGTCTCCAAGACAGATTTCCTTGCTTCTTTACTCTACCCAATTTTCCCTAATTGGCTTGGAGTGGAGAGATTAAGTGTAATTAAGTCTCATAATTAATTAATATGAGAAAGCCTACGCAAAAGCAGAATAAGTATTTTGGATTCCATGATTTGCTCCCTTCTGTAAAATTGGAGTAATAATACCTTGTTACTTAATGCTCTAAGCAATAATTGGGTAGCAGTTATAAAGTGCTTTATTATGAAAATGTATGTGAAGAACCATTTTTAAGTGCAGAAACAAATGCACAGATCTCAGTCCTTGCAGAAATAACATGCTAGCACTAGTGTGTCCCAGGACCAGAAGAGATATCAATTTCATATTTAAGGCTGCTCAAAGAATGATCACAGCTTTTTTGAAGTATTTTTTTCTGAGAACCTGTCTTTTTTTCTTTTTTTTTTTCCCTGTTTAATTAAAGTAGTAGTTTGAAAATCCTTAGTTAGAGGTGTAATAACAGTGATGTAGATTTCCCACTGCACTAAGTCACCAAACAGGCAGAACAATGGTATACATAATTTAGGACATAAAATCTCAGAGAATGTTTTTTGATGAACTGTTAATAGGCTGCTTTCATCACGTGCAGTGATTCCAGAGCCATGAGAAGAAGGCAGCTTACAGAGCCCTGGATCCCTTTCTGAGAATGACCCACCCCAGGAGCTTTTCTTTTGCATTTGTAGAATTGAGTGCAGGTATTGACCTGGGGAGTCACTCCACTCATTAGACACTGAATTTAAAACAAGGGCTGCCTGCAAAAGTCTGTCCAGCAGCCTGTGTGCAGCAAAAACCACTTGTGCTGCCTGTTTGGCAGACTTGTCCACAGGTGAACAAAATGAGGAGTCAAAATCAGCTGCCCAGGTGGGACTGGGGAAGCCAAACAAAGGTCAATGGATCTGTGCTGCCTGATGCATTTCTGGGAATAATGCTTGGACTAGAGATGGGCCATCAAAATGATCATTCTGATTGCTCCCTGAAAAGGTACATAAAACCATGAAACT
Organism: Lanius collurio; assembly: GCA_020086605.1. Classification (NCBI taxonomy): domain Eukaryota; kingdom Metazoa; phylum Chordata; class Aves; order Passeriformes; family Laniidae; genus Lanius; species Lanius collurio. The sequence goes on from JACBWW010000041.1 coordinate 6,168,904, forward strand.
TGGCCAGGGCAGTCAGAACTGGAGCTTTTCAGTGAAACTGCAGATAAAATGGTCATTAAGCCAGGAAAGGACGAGCTGTTCAAAGCCCTGCCCAGACCATACTTTTATCAGCTCCTGGGCTTTACTATTCCAGCTGTGTACAACTGAGGAAGTGCAGGAGACTCCAGAGCAGGAAGGACAAACTTTAAGTAATTATCCTTCCAGCTGCACAGCAAAGGGTGTTTGTGCCCTGCATGAGGCCAGGCCATCAGCACAGGGGTGGGGACCTGGGGAAGGGAGCTCGCTTCAGGCAGTCCCTGACAGCCCTGTGGCTCCAGGAGATGTTCCCTGAGGGATCATGCTGGTCAGACAGTGGCAGAGCTCTTCACTTTGCAATTCCCAGCGCTCTGGTGGGAGTCAGACTCCAGTTACCCTCCAGTGGCAGTTTCCTGTGGGGATCCATGTGCTTGTTGCTGACCTCAAAAGGAAACCACCAGAACTGACTGGCCATGGGGAGTGTAGGAAGGGTGCTTTGGAATATACCTCCTGCAGATGTAGCACCACAGAAATTTAACCGGTACAAATGTAAGTTTTGGAAATGCATAATCTTGTATGATAAAGTTTGGCCGAGAAATGCAGTATTCTCTTTTAGTGTTAGCTACATCCTTTTCCTGTGAGAGCTTATGAGAATGTTTTCATACTTGACATGTTTCCTCTCCTCACTGTAGTTCCTCTGCCAATCTGTCCCTCCCAAGGAAAGTAAGCTGGCTGTGATTGTCAGAGAGATGAAGAGAGTGTCATCAGGAAAAGAGCAGGCAAATGTAAAGCCTAGCCCTTTCTGCAGGACTGGGTTCGGCTGGGTGTGATGCAGGAGGTGAGAGTCAAAGGCCATCTGTGTATCTGCACAGCACTGTAACAGACGTCAGATAAATACACTGTCCCTTTTGTAAACTTCTTAAGAGAACTTCAGAGCGAGCTGTTGTTTATAATGGAGCAGCGGCAGCTGCTTCGTAGCTAAATCTGCAATTGAATTGCCAGAGTATACGAGCTGCTCGCTGTGCCCCTCATAAAACTGCCCTGAAAGAAAGTCATATTTATCTCAAAAGTGGCAGGCTTGGCAGGATGCCTTGGCAACTTTTTGCCAAGCAAACCTAAAGTGAAACTGGCTCACCCTGACTCCGCTAGATTTGGGTTCACCTAACCTCGTTTTGAGAGAGGCTGCAAGAAGGGAGGGGTGGGGACAGAGGATTACATACAGTTCTTTTAGATTTCCCTGGCACATTTCCACTACCCCACATGAAAGTTCTTTTTAAAATCACAGTGCAGCTTGCAATATATTTAATAATTAAATTAAGATTGCTCCTATTCAGTTTTGGCTTTGCTGAGTTTAATGCAGGAGTCAAATAACTACTGCAGACAGAAGAAAAACAAATGCTTGGCGCTTTTCCCTACAAGGCTGAAAGTGAGTCAGTATCTAAGAAGGCTTCTCAATGGAAAATGAGAAAATAATCTTAATAAAAAATTCAAATTATTCAGATGAGCTACTTGTAAATTATACACATAAATACAGTAGTTGCCACAATGAGAAACTTCTCTAACATTTTTGGCAGACATTAACTTGAAAATAAAGACTGAGAGATAATTATTATTATTACTGCTACTAATGTCATTTTGGTTTGTGCTGCATTAGCATTAAGAAGCCCAAATGTGCATCCAAAATCCAGTGTTTCAGACTCTGCTCTACTGCAAAGAGATATTCCCAGCTCAAGAAAACGTAATTTTTAAATGCACCAGGCCAGGCTCAAGATAAGGTCACAGGCAAGGGAATTTAGGAGTCTTGCTCAAGCAGAACCTTGTGGCAGGATCAGGGTTTAATCCTGATCTACTCAATTCCAGTCCAGCCTTCTAACCACAAGCTGCATCCCTCCTGTAAGCCTTTCGAATTCCTTAACAGGATGAGGCTTTACACTGCTGTAACATCAGGATAAGGTATTGACATCTTCTTAGGGAGGTTATTCTAGACTCCAATTAAATAGATCTTCAGGAGGAGGTCATGTGACATCAGGCTATACCTGATTTTTTTTCACCCCCTCTTTTCCTTCCCCACCCTTTTTTTGTTTTTAAAGAAAAAAAACTAACATCCACCAGTTTACTTTTCTTTTTTTTTTTCCTGAGAGATTGCACCTCCCGCTCACGCCTCGTCACACACTGTGGAGTGTGGAGGTGCAGCATCCAGAACCAAAAGAGGAAATGTGCTGATTTTGGCAGCTGACCAAAATGACCTCATTTCTTTGCTATTGGAAGTTTGTGCACTTTTCTGGCAGGCATCACAGTTAAAAACATGATTGCCTAGCTCTTAGCATGTCTTCATTGAAGAAAATGCTTGCCAGATACTTAAATGCTTTATCCAAATCCCTCCTAGTAGCAGAATATACCTGACAGGCACAGGCAGCTGGTCAGAGGGGGGCACAAGTGGGATGGTGGGATTTAGAGGGCAGGGGAAATGGGATGAGCTTCCCGTGCTGAGTGGACGAGGCCTGGTGCTTTTAGGGCTCTGCAGGTGTGTGTGAGAGAGGAGCAGTGCAGTGGAGCACCTGTGCCCTCACACCTGGGGCTCCTGTGCCCTCCCCCTTCCCACCAGGCTTTGGGAATGTTCCCTGCCTCCCCATGGAGCGTGGCCTGGCATCCCAGCAGCTGGGACCAGCACAAAGCTCTGTGAGGAACTGGTTTTCAGTGGAGCACTGCTGCCTTCCTCTCTCCAAATGAAGCCTGAGACTGTGGAAAATCCCGGTGAGTGATGCAGGTGTATCACTAAATGAGATTATTGTAGGTTTGTGCTCTGCCCAGAGGCTCTGCTGTGAACAAAACCTACCAGAGCAAAGGGCACAGCAGCCTGGCAGTGTGCAAGGAAAATGGGAATAATTCGGAGTTGTAATTGAAGAGTCAGGTGAAAATTAAGTCTAGTCCTAAGTCAAAAAAATCTGAAAGTCGTTAATTATTCCAGGAAGAGAAAGTAATAAAAATCTGCATGGAAAAATATCTATTTAGATCTGAATGGTGATTAAGTGATTGTATCAGAGGTACAGATGCATGTGTACATTATAGCCTCCTACAAATATGTAATCTTCCCAGAAGAACCTGACTGCAAATCACAGAAATCTTCTTTTACTACTTTCCACCCCTCCTGAAAATGTCTTGGGTGTGTCATGTGCATCAGAAGGGGATGAGATTGTTGTTTGAAGGTTTGGCCTTGGAGAATGTAAGGGACACTGAAAACAATTTGGCAAAGGAGTTGAGCAACAGCAAATGGCCTATTTCCATTCACCAGGTTAGTTGTGTAAGAGCTTTCTTTTGCCCAGCATGATTGATGCTCAATTTTTTTTTGATTTATTTTGTGAGGATTCAACTTTTGGCAGCTCACTTAACTATTTTGGAGACTGAAAATAAAGTGACAAAAAACCTGCAGATGTATTGATGGACAATTATCTTGCAAGGATCTTTTTCTGGGTAGACTTCCAGAATTTGTGGAAATACTTGAGAACTCCTGCAACAGACTGAGTGAGTAGTCTGGATTTAAATAATATCAGACTCTTCCTGATAAAGACACTGGGAAAAGACATTGCTGCTTTTGGAACATGGAACAGCTTTGTCATGATATTTGTTCCATCATAGATGCAAAACTTTTGATTCCAATAAAAGCTTCTGAAAGGTTGGTTAGGTGTTAGCTGTTTAATCATACCATTTTAGGTGTAACAGTAAATAGGTAAAAGTCTCAGCTAAGGATTGAGGTATTTGAAATAACAATCAATAAAACCCCTGTTTGAAGCTGCTTTCATGTTAGCTGAGAGTGACCACGAAATTGTAAACTGTACAAAAATGGCATATTTAAATCATTTATCATATTGCATGTACCATATGATACAGCTATGTGATGTTTTTAAAGGACAGAAATCAGATTATCTTTGACTGTGTCACCAGATGGTGTGTAGTGGGCAATAGAATTATGGATTATGAGACATAACTTTCACTCCTAGGTGACCTGACTCACAAAACCTTTCTGCCTTGTAAAAACAAGACACTTGAGGAGTGAGTGGATGGCAGATTTTTTTTCCTACCTGCAAAAATTCCCCTTGACCATGAAGCAAGTTCATACATGTAGCCAGAGAAAGAAACAGGCAATCAAATGAAAATATTTCTACCTCCCTCTTATTATTGCATTTTTTTTTAACATTAAAACCAAAATTGTTCTTTAAAAGGCTCTCTCACTATTAATGTAGTTAAATTTCATTAATTGCTGTAACTTGAACCTTGTGGTAGTCTTTGTGCAAATATAAACCTGGAGGAAAAAAACCTGTAATCTTAAAATGGAAGGCCAAGCTGTAAGTGATTGGGAAAAGTCTCTGGTTACCTGAATGTACTGGTGGAAATTTTGATTTAGCAGAAGTGCTTGCAAGGACAGCGTGAGCCAGAACCAGGGAAGCAGAGTGGAAGGGCCAGGAGGGCTTCTCTTCCTTCTCTGGGTCCACACATGGAGTGTCCAGGTGCTCTTTTGGAGTCAGAAGTGCCAGCACCAGTGGTTGGAAACATCAGTGTGAGGGGTTTGGTATCTGCAGCAGGTCAGAGGGGCTCAGCCCCCCACCTGCCTGACCCCCAAGTACAGCAGCAAATCTGATAGCAGCCTTCCCTGAGAGCAGTGGGAATGGGAGACTCCTGCCTGTGTTCCCTGACAGCCAGAAGGCCCAGGAATTGCACATTTCTCAAATGCATGCACATTTAAATTCTGAACAGACACATTTGGTCGCCAGAGAAGAACTGCCTGCCCGGAGCGCTGGCAGCACTGTGCCTTTAAATTGATGCATTCACATTAAAGAGAGACATTTAAATAATGCAAAGGGGTAAACTAGCTTGAGTTATGTGTGGTTTGAGCTGGGTGACTCTTACTGCCTTTTATGGGAATCTCTCATCTAAAGTCCTGCACAATTATCCCCAAGGGCACGTATTAACCCCATAAAAGAGAGGATATCACCAGTTATTATCTATCTGTGTGATGGCTGTGGTTGGCTTTGGCTGAAGAGGGAGCGTTATTAGAGCTCATGCTGGTAGCTGGATAACGGGAACCTGGGTTGGCTTCCTTTATTCATGGGAAGGGTGATTAACCCATAGCACTAATTAAGCGCTCATATCATTCTGCAATAATGAGGTGTTGTTCATAAAGGAAGGGGGTAAAGGAAGTGCTTACAGTGGCCTCAGTTTTGAGGGCCATGAGCCTGGCTGTGCTCTGGTGGGATGGAGGGGGCTCGGTGAGGCTCCCGTGTGTTTGGCTGTGGTGCTGGGGAGGGGTCTGGGCTTTGCCCAGGGAGGCAGGGTCACAGCCCAGGGCCCTTTGTCAGCTCCCTGTTGTGGCACTGCCATTGCTCCATGAGGATAGGACAGCGTCCTTGGCACCCCGTGTATCCCGCTGGCCGGGGGCAGGAGTGGGAGCTCTGACAGCAGGGTTTGGCCTCTGCTTTGGGGGGCCCTTGGGGCCTACAGAAGGGGCCCTATCAATAGTGGGCTGATGAGAAAGTTGTTTATTGATTGAACCAGTGCATAGGGCAGTGAGTTAGCACTGCATTATCTGATGTGTGGCTGCTGCTCTCCCACGGGCCAGCTGCCCGTAGCCAGGGCTGCCAAACCTTCCTTGGATTTATTAATCAGGTGATGTCACGAGTCTGGGCCAGTATGTCTGCACTGGCCTGGGTGCCTGTCAAAGCTGATCTTTGGAAAAAGTGCAGTGGGAGCGGAGAGCGGCAGTCTGCTTGCTCCAAGATGTGCATCCGTGTCTTTGGTCACACTCAGGCAAACACTGGCCTCTGCAAATGGAGTCTGGAGCTTGTTTGGAGCTGCTGAGGCCATGTCCTCATGTGCTACCCCACGTAACAGCTACCTGCATCAGATAGCACAGAGCGCTTCCCTCGGCCAGGAGGAGAAGGAAAACACTGTTGCTGGATGGAGCTCAGGGAGGGATGAAGCTGGAAGGCAGCCCTGGCTGAGAGCTGTCCAGAATGTCACAGCCGTGGCCATGCCCCACTGTACCCTGGGTGCCATCTTAACCACTGCCTGTCCAAAACACAGGGGGTGAAATCCTCTGTACAGTGATCACTGGGGCAGGCAGGAGGTGCTGGCCTTTGGCATTCAACACTGCTTTGCCTTACCTTTCTCTCTGGCTTTTCCCAGCCCCGAGGTCAGAGGCCAAAGAGGTAAAGCAGCAGTAGCAGACACTGCAGATATTTTTGAGTCCTCATGTTTTATGTTAACTCACTTTCTGTTCTCAATAATTAAGAAGTTTCTTTCTGTGCTAGATTGAGCTCAATCTCTCCCATGCATTCTTTTTTCTGTATTCTCTCTTCAGCTTTTCTATTTTCAGGAGGTAACAGCAGAAATACATAATTACAAAAAGAAATTTCTTTGAACTTATAAAATGCAGGTTGCTTAAATTATGCAGTTAAAGGATAAAGAAAATCACAGAGCAATTTTAACAAATTGCCCTTAACTGTATAGCACAAACAAACCTCTCGTAAGAAATCTTAGAAAGGTGTGTTTGAGGGTGTAATCTTAGCTTGTGGCTAAGTAGAGTTAAACTTGTTTTTCAAGTTGGTTGTGTGTAACTTTCTCATGCTAAAAATTGTGAGCATTCCAGAAGGAAAACAGTTCATCTGTAGCAGGAGTTTGATGGTAAATGTTGATTATCTCCAGTAATTCTGGCCCCTGGTCCATGTACAGTACTTTACCCAGTGACTTCCCTTTTGATCTGTATTCTCATTGTCTGACTTGTACAATACACGTGTGCGTCTATTTTTGTGAAATAACCTTGATGTTTGCAGGTAGTGCAAATTTTCAAATTCTGAATTAGGAACCTGAATGCAGCAGAGTGGACACAGTCCACTCACACTTCCAAATACACTTGCCTTTCTTGTCAGATGCAAGACAATTTGTGCATGTGTGGAATAGTGTCATACTCAAAATTCCCTTTTTAATTAACACCACTGCCTCAGTCTTGGGTTCCAAAATCCTGTGCAGCTTCTAAATAGATCAGCATACTATATCCTTACTCCAACTTAAAGTTTTTTCCCACATATACAACTTTTGTTGGTGTTTATGTAGTCTGTGCAAGCCAATGTGAGTAGCTGAAGAATTGCCATGTATGTCTGTAAGGATTCGTGATACCTGCAAAGCCTTTCTATACAACAGCCAATCTTATGTACATAAGAGAACTGTTGATGCTCTATTACAGTTTAATTTGTTAATGAAACAAGATGGACTGAGCTCCTACTACACCTCTTTGGATGTTTGAGGCTAGGCACAATTAATTTATTTGTACTGTCTGTGTAGGCGTATGCCAGCTAATGTACTGTAAGAGCTTTTATCTTTATGTTCATAATGAAGAGGGGCAGGTTTTTGGCAACGAGACAAGGATTTTCTGATGACTCATCCTCTCTGGATTGTAAAACACTTTCTTGTAAAATCAAAGAAGAAAAGTAGTTCCTTTAGAAGTAGGCTCAACCAGGGTAGTTTGTCCTTCAAAACTGAGCTGCGAAGCAGAAAGAGGACAGGCTTAGCTGCTTTTGTTTCGTTGTAATTGGACCTCTGCTGAAAATTAAATCATATTATTTGAGAAGATGTCCTCATATAAGATATTAAAGTGTCCTTGGAGTAAATGTGCTCTAGGTTGCACTGTCAATTGCAGGAGTTTCTGCTCCTTTGTCATTATATTGGTGTTTTGATCACCTTGGCAATGCATTGGACATTTAGTTAAGTTGCAGTAGGTCTCCCTTAACAGTAAGTTGCACTGTTTGTTTGGTTTGTGCCACTTGCCTCCCTGCTATTAGGGAGAAATGTTTAGCGCAGGATTTGGTAGAAGCTGGAACAGGGGTTGGGCTTGGGCATCTGAGTGCAGAGCTAAATCCTTTTCAGTATAACTTTTAGTAGTGCTTTCTAAGTGATACTGACTGAACGTCAGGATCAGCTAAGTGGGTAGTACTCTTCATGTTCCTGCTAATGGATGAGCAGGAGCATGGACTATCCTGGGGACCTTAGTGCTAAAACAAGGAAGAATAATTGGAATGCATGAGTAATTGCTTTATTTTGTGTGAGAGAGAAATCCTGCTTTTAATGAAAAATTATCACCTTTATTTTGCCTCAGAGTACCTTTGCATATTTTTATGCATGCACACTCCTGTCAACATTCCCTCCCACTCATGCATTTGCTTTCTCTCTCTTTGGGAAAAATGGGAGAGTGTGGGCAGCAGAGGGATGTCCATTAATGAACTTCTTCGGTCTTCTTTGAGCTCCATCGCTGCCCTCTTCCTGAATGACTTCAGTGATAAATCTACTGCTCCCTCTTATTAAGGTGCTGTTTATGCAATCCAGAGTGGATTAATTAAAATCCCTGATTTTAATCACAATTTAAATCAACAAGCAGAGCACTTTGATTTAAATAATTATGTGTAATCTTGTTTTGCATTTTTGCTTTCCAGTTACGTTCCTAAACAAAGGCTCTCTTTTATTGGTCAATATAATTTGCTAACCAGAGCTGTTTGTTGTACACAGTTGGGTTTCTCTGAGCACACGTGCACTGCCTATGTACATTTATTACATTCTACATTTTTACACTCTACTTTTGCTAGAAAACAGTGATTCACATTTCCTAGCAGAAATAATAGATCTTTTATTCTCATGCAATTAATTCATAGTGGTTTGAATTCAATTAAAATACACAAAAGTGATGTTTCAAGACTGCTTTGGTGGTCTATGTTTGATGTTCTGGAATACAAGGCAAAAATTTTTATTGAAATATGTTGTGCTTTAAAGCTGATCTCTTACACAAAACCAGTATCTACAGCAATGACCCATTGATTCTGAACTCCAAGTGCCTCAAAATTTGTGGGCCACTTATGTAGTCTATAATTGCACATTTCAGTTTTATTCATGAATGCAAAGAGGAAAACAAACTTTCCTGCTTTGCTAATTGTTTTCCTAACTTACAGTGAACTAATTATAAACTGAACTACCTGAAAATTAAGAAAGCTGTTGCTGTAACTTGCAGAAAAAAATACTGCTGAAAAAAACCTCAGGGCAAATCTTCAATAAACTGTTTTAGATGCTTAGGCAGTGAAAGCTGTCCACTCAATGGCTTAGATTTCGCCAGAAAAATTAAGAGTGAGTAGTGACACATGCATAAAAGCACATGAAATTCTTTGAAAACAAGTTTAGGATAAGATAAATGTGGTATAGGTTATCATAACTTAATAGTTTAATTTGGAAAAACAAAAAAATGCACTCGATAGCAGAGTCAGTATTTTAATGATATATATTTAAACTTTAAAACTTCACTTAATATAGGGCTTTAATATTCATGTTGGGACACTCTCCATCCATCCTTTAGAAACTGACATTCCTTTTGTAGGTACCTTCACACCTATTTTCATGGCAGCACTTTTGGCAACACATTCCTGGCTGTGACAGTCCATCTTACTCTAATGCTTAGATCATTAGAAACATCACAGTCTGTACTATGAAATTAGTGCCATGGACTTGTGGGTGGAGTCAGAGAGCAAAAGATTAAAGGATTATATATTCTTAGGTGTTGCATTGGAACACAGAAATGTTAGCAGCTCCATTCACAGAACAAGAAGGGTGGTTTAAGGATTTGACGCTAAGTATTTAAATTGTAAATTTAGACTCATTTTGCTCTAAATGAGAGAACAACAGCCAAATCTAGATAATATGCACTCCAAAACATTATTTAAATGTTCCCTTCCACTGATTACTCATAAGAGGACTGTTAAGACAGCAAGTCTGTAATACTGCACATGGGAATTGCAGTATTTAGTATCATCAGGAAGTTGCACAGCAGAGATGGAAGCTTGCTCATTTTAAGATGTCTGAATTTCCTTCTGTTTCTTCCCTAATTGTAGATTTTTCTCTTCTGATAGTGTAGCTAAGGAGTGGGAGGTTGATTAAATTTAATTCTGATTTATCTGAGTTCAGTCATGTTATCTCTTAAAATGTGTCTCTAAAGGTTAACAGTCCTTTGGCATTTTCATCTTTGCTTTCCTATACTGAAGGAAAACTCAGTGGCTTGCACGTCTAGGAAGTTGAAGATAGCTGGCTGTATTTTTCCATATCTACAAAGCAATATTATATCTGGATTCATATCTACTCTTGGAAAATTTTTTAGGCTTAATGTTTCATTTCCATATGCTTAAAAGGGAAAGTTGTTCAATCCCAAAGGGTTTCATTTCGCTTCGCCTCCAGGCAACCTTTCAGTCAAGGAAAGGTCCAAAGTGCTGCAGAGCCCCGTTTTGTGTTCTGCTTCCTGCCCCACGTGGTGTGGAACAAAAGCTGGGGACAAAAGGGAGCCCTGAGGGTGCACGTGGTGCCTTTGTGGTGGGGCTGGGGGGGCCAAGGTGGCAGAGACACGTGGGGATGCTGCTGGTCCTGCCCCTGTGCCACACCGTGGCTCTGCCTGGGGCTTGCTGGGCAGAATCGCCTTCCCTGGGTCTCTACTGCAGTCAAGTAGCAGCAAACCTCAGTAGTCCCACCAAGCTTGAGCTCCCAGCGAGTAAAATTAACCACTGGAACTCTACTGGGACCTGGTACTCCAGGATCTCTTACCAGAGGCCAACCAGGGCTTCCCCCTGTAGCGGGCTGTGCTTTCCCAGTTTGTGAGTTTTGCAGAAATATCAGACTTCTGCAACATATTTTGAATATATTTTTACCTGTTACAGAGATTTTCTTTACCTGAAAAGAAAGAAAAGGCAAATGAACTGATTTTGGGGGGCTCTTTTTTTTTTCTCTCCTAGATGAGAGGATCTGGTTTCTTTCATAATGATTTTTTTTTAAGTAGAATTCCAATAGTCTTCTGTAAGAAGACAAAATATTTCTGGAATGCAACACCTGTGCAAAGAAAATGAATTACCATGCGCCAAAATTCTTCAGTAAATGCTGTGTTGTGTGGGTAACTTGACAAAAGTTTTTCAGCAAACCATAAACATCTGCAAAACATTGGAAAATCTGGCCCAGACTTGGGGCTGCTTGAATTCTATGGCATTTGTAATAATTTACTCTTCCACAATATGTAATTATTTGTGTGCACCTTAGGACTAATTTTCTTGGCAAGAGTAGAAAAAGGTCTATTTTATTAAAGATGCAGGAATGACTGATATCCTTTACCTGTACAACTCCAGGGTCCCCGTTTATCTTTTCCCTCTGGAATGCATGTACTCATCGCTATACACTTGTCTGTGCAGCGTGGCGAGGAATGGGAAAGGGGCAGCAGGTTCAGTCCGAACTGCAGACACATGTTGCTTTTCTTTTTTTTTTTCCCCTTTTTTCCTTGGGGAAGCGCTGAGAGGATTGAAAACATCCAGCCAGCTTTGTTCAGCTGAGCTGAACTTTGAAAAGAACCCCACGCCATGTGTGCTTTTAGTGAACTCTGGGCCTAATCCTAAATCTTTGGAGTTCAGTGACAGGTTAGTGTGTCCAAGGAGTGAATCATCCATCGGCTGCGCATCAGGCGCGGCTGTGACATTGTCCTCCTCGGCCCACTTGTGTGAATAATCACCTATGGGCTCATGCAGGGGCTTCAGCCCGGGCAGGTTCAGCCCTGCACGGAGCCAGGAGACCGAAAGAGCCTTCTCTCTGCCACTTTTCTCCCCGGAGGAACACGCAGATGAAGCGATTTCACCGCGCAGTTCTTGCCCCCGCTTCCCGAAATGCTCGGTATCTGAGCTCGCTGCCAGATTTCTAAAGACCTCAGCTTCCTGGAAGGCACCTAAATAAGGGTCAGATTTTGAAAAGAGCTTAGCACCCAGCCTGCCCAGCTTTTCAGAAAATCTGGCAGCGAGTGTCGGAGCTGAGGCTCTGAGGAGATGCTGGAAGAACGCTGCCTTCCCACACGCCGGGATAGTGCTGTGCGCTTTACAGGGCTCGCACAACATTGTCCGAGAGAACAAACAGCGACAGGGCAAAGAACCCCCACACTCTGTTTTAACAGATCCCGGGGGGCAGGGGGACAGGGTCCTTTCCCTTTTTAAAGATTCAGTTCAGGCATTGTCAAAAGAAATAAATAAAGCAACATCGTTTAAAAGCTGGCGGAACAATAGTCTCTTCCACTTCCCTTCCTCATTGTGGAGCCCTGGGCCCGGCTTTTGTTTATTTTGTGCTGCCAGCCTCATGGTGCCGGATTGGTCGGTGTCTGATTTCATTCCTATGGGTGATGTCAAAAGCTGACCCAGAAGTTCTCGGCAAGTTTGCTTTTAGCTTTCAGTTGTTGTTTTTGTGCGTGTATCCGTGTGCACAAGAGTACTTTTCAGTCCTAGGAGGATTCTGTTACAGGCTGAATATTATTCAGCTGCAAAACTAATAAGGAATAATATTTGTGCCAGGAACTGCGTGCCTTGTTTCCTACAAATACTAGGAATAGCAAGCAATGTCAGGCACTGTGAAATTATGGAAGTTGAAATTAAGATTAATTACAGTTCTGGTGTTACTCTAAGACTTAAATTCAAAATCTGTATGAGTATTTCATAACAACTGAAAATTATGATGATTAGTTAGAAGGCTGATTTCACATTCATATTTAACACTAATACCAATTTTCTTTTTATAGAGGTATTAGAACTGTAATGCCGCTGTTTTTTTACTGTTATTTTTATTGGTTGTCAAACTGGCAATCTAAATATCAGGTTCTCACAGAGGTGTGCACGTCACTGACAACAATATTCAATGTTTATTTTTATAGAAAATAAGGGGATTTTCTGTGTGCTCCATCTGCAAATATTCCTATCTTTGTTAAACTTTGTTTCCTATTTCTCTGGCCTTAACACTTTGGGTATTTTTCCTTCAGCAGCCTCTGACCTCTCTCCTGTGTTTCTTTTTGTTAGATAAGTGAAAGATGAGCATTACTTTATAAGGACATAGTTTCATACCCTTGTCCTCTCTTAGAGTACAGTCAAGTTGCTTGTATAAACATGAACAGTTTTGCTTACTTTTCAGTTTATTTGAATGCCAATTTAAGGTTCTTGAGCTGGGCGTCCCCACCCCCGCCCTGGTCTTGTCACCTCCTGGGCCCTTTGCCTCTTTGCTTTGTACAACATCATACACAAATGTAGCAGTAGTATGTAACTAGCTCCAGAAAACACAATGTTATGGTCTGGGAGAATATTGTAAAATTACCTTCTCTATCTCTCTCAATATGTAGGTGGCTTTGACAAAGGTTTGTTGTTGTGTGTCAGATTTCACAGCAAATTATGTTGACCAGGGTTTTATTCAAAGAGAATGAAACACCCCTCCTGCTCTGCAAAACTGCATCCAGCAAAACATCCCTTGTTTTCCTGCCCGTGGTCTTTTTTTAAATCATCAAGGCAAACAAAATTCTTGCCCTGAGATTCCTTGGAAGCAGGACACTTGGAGAAATTTGGATGCCTCAGAAATAGTCCAGTATAACGCAGCAATGCTAGGCTGAAGTACTTTTTCACCTAAAGATAATTGATTGAACAGATTCAAGCATGTTATATCAATTCCCTTAGCCTTGTTTATGGGCATGAAGGATGCCATCCACTTAGGGAAGGCTGTACAAGGCATCCAGGGGCTGAGATTCCAGAAGCTGCGTCCTTCTCCTTTCCCCTGGTTGGGAGCAGTGTTCATGCAGGGCCTGAGGCTGGCCTTGGTGCCTGCCTGGCCCACCTCCAGCTGCATCCCAGCTTTGCCTCCCAGGTGCTCCCTTGTTTTATTATTGGCTGCTTTTAGAGACAGCCTCCCTCACTATCCCTGTCCAAGAGCAAACCCCTAGCTCTGGAGGAAATGTTAAGAAGGGAAAATGATTTTATCTTCATTCTGAGTCTGTTTTAAATACTGTGCTTTTTATGATTTCCATATGATTCTTGGGGATTCTAACATCAAAAGACCCAGATTATCCTAATTGGTGTAAGAGGCTGGAAAGGTTTTCTTCATGATGGACTTAAATAGGGTTCCTACTTGGATGCTTTTGCGCTGGCTTAGTCCTTTTGTGACATGAAAGCCAATTGCAGCTAAGCAGATTCCCCCCCCCTTTTTTTTTTGGCTTAATAAACTAAAATAACCATACTGTTAAGTATTAAAATGCAGAAGCATCATGCATTTTTAAAGCTTCCAGAAATAGCCTACAATGCATTGCAGAAATTAGTGAAGCCATACATATAATGAAAAACATTTGGTAATGGACTCTGGATCACTTAGTGGCTGATTTACTGCCTGTCCTGTCTTTTCCCTCCTCTCCATAAACTATCATTTACAGATAGGAGCAACGAGGATTTCTTGGAAACTTTCTTTGAGGAGAGAGGAAAACCCCTTAGATTTAGAAGTGCAGCAAATGGCTTTGCACAGCTTTGCTGGCGACGATTACTTTCCCCGTTTAGCAGGAAACCACCCTTTTATGTCGACGGCAGTTTTCCTACGGAGAAGGATCACGCCTGGGTCGCCGCTCCCGCACAATGGGCGGATCTGCAGAGCACAGATGGCTCAGCCCGGGCTGGTACCTGGCCTGGGCTCAGCCCTCCCTGCCAGCCCTCCCCGAGCGCCAGGCTCTGGAGGGGTGCCCCGTGCTGAGCGATGTGCTGTGCTGGCAAAGCGTCCCCTGCTCCGGGGAAGGGGGGAACAGACGGAGAAGGGGCCAGGGCTGCTGCATCTCTCCGTGTCTTGGCTCTGTGGATTCGCACCTGGAGCAACGGCTGTGTGCTCCTCACTGAAATGCCCTCTGATGTCTGGGCATAGATGTCCATTTGAGATGTCTGTCTGCTTCCTGGGGAGTTACTGGGTAAGCACTGAAGGTAACAGTATGCTCAGCAGTTGCTCAGAGTCTTAAGACACAGATTTTTCCCCTTACTCCTTTTTTTGCTCTCTGCCATACTTGCTGAAGGCAGTTTCAGTACACTGTGTTTAGCCTGCACACTACTGGCAACATCCTCTTGAAAAACTGGGCACCAGAACTTGTTTTGGGGCTGCAAAAAATCTGTTTGTGGTTTTGAATAGAATCCTAAGCAAGGGAACAGAATTAAAAAAAAGAAAGAAGATGGGGGGAGACAAAAGGGGCATCTATGCTGACAGGTCAGATTTTCAGCATTTAACTAAATGCTTGTTTTGCTGTGCTGTAGCTTCTAAACTATCTCTGTAAAACATTTACTTGTCTGGCTTTAATCGTACCCTGTGCTAAGTGTTTGCTTTGCACATGAAACAAAGCCTTCCTTAAGACTGCAATGAAACCATTAGTTAGGTTTCATTTTCAAAACAGCAAAAGCCAAAATGAACTTAAACATTCAATCATCAATCAAGAATTAAAATAATAGCGGAGTTTCTAATGTGGAGATCTCAGTGGAAATCTTAAATGCAATCTGCAATGCTCTCTGCAGGTTTTAACTGATTTTGGCTTCTGTGACCACAGGCCTGAGGTCACAGCAGTCTCCTGATGTGTCTAACAAGTGACAGTTTTTATCTGCATAATTCTTCTTATTTTTATTTCTGATTTCCATCTCCTGGTGTGTAGTTACTGGACTATTTCTGCAGTTATCTAGGTATTTACTTGCATATTTGAAACTTGCTTTTTCCTTCCTCCTCTTCACAGGAAAGTAAATCATTGAAAGGAAAAGGCTACCAGATAGAAATAAGGGTATAGAAATAAAAGGCTACCAGATAGATAATTTGTAGAACAGAAAAAAATCAAAAATAATAATAAAAAAAGTAGAATCCTGAAGACCTTTATGCTATAACAATCTTCAAGAATGGAAAAAAAGAATAGAATGGAAAAGCAATTGGAATTTATGTGAAACTCTCAGAGGGCTCATATAGCACAGATAACGATTCAGTGCTAAATGCCTGGAAAGAACATTTCCTAATTTTTGCCCAAAAAACTGTTGTTTGCAGAACTTAAAACATTACCTTGGTGGGAGAAAGACTCTAGGATGATGAGAAAGAAAATGCAGTGATCCAGATACTCTGATATTTTATAGGAAAGTTTTTCACTTAATAGCAAAATACTGTGCACACAGTTCCAAGTCCCTGGGAAAGAAATCTTAAAGTTTTACTGTGAGAGAGAAAAGACTGACACAATTTCAGCAGTCTGAGGGAGCTTATAAAGCATGCCTGGGAAAGTCCCTCATGCAAATCATTCATAATCATGTTCGTCCAATTGTAAAAGCCAAACTCCCTGAAAATCAGACGAGATTTGTTGGAATAGGATATAGAAACTAAACCTTCTGTGCTTCACAATGAGTATGAAGTCACTGACAAGATCTGACACTTTCTTCACTTTGCAAGATTAAACTCATATTTTCCAGCTGTGCATGAATGTGTATATGTATTTGTTTTTTCCTTTGTTCCTTGCTATCCCCATGAAATCAGAGCACATATTAAGGGAAACCTTAGTGTGTTGCCAGGGCTGTGTGCCTCAATTTCCCAGGTTAAGTGGGGATGTGGAGTCCCCAGGACTGAGGCCATTCGTATGGAATATTCCATGTCTCTTGGGCTTCTTTTCAAAAGTGTCCAGTCAGCTGCTGAATTAACACTGACACGGGTAGGAATGGTTAAGGATCAGCTCTCCCTGCCCTACAAGGCCTGGTGACAGCCATCTCCTGTCCAGCTTCTCCCAGTGCTGTGTGGCTGATGCTGCGAGCCCTGACTCGCTGCCGGCAGTCCTTCAGAAGCTCCATTACCTGAGTGAGGAGAGAGAGGATGCCAGGCGTGTGCTGCTGCGAGCCAAGGTGCCCTTCCCCTACTTGGAATATGCTGAAAGCCTGAGAAAGCCAGAGGGGAAGGTTTTTTGCCAGCTCCTAACTGATGTAGTGGAGGGTGCAGGGCAACAAGAAACCACTTGTGGCTTCCTTAATCTGCATCGCCCAGTGCTACCGTGCAGCTCTGCTTTACGGTGCTGGTGAGAAATCCCTCTCAGCCTGCAGCTGCTGGGACAAAGGTACTCTGCCTCTGGATTAGTCCTGGACTGCCACGAGCTGCCGTGTGTGTCACAGCAGAGGCAGGAACCCCCTGGAAAATCCACTTCATAATTGCATTAAGTGTGGGAGATAGAAAGCACCCTCCTTTTCTTTAAGATTTCACCCTCTGTTTCTGGTGCTGATTTGCTGTGCAGGCAGCCTTGAAGTCACCAGAGCCCATGTACTCATTGCCCTCTCCTCGGGCCTGCTGGAATACCTGAAAAATTGTTTGAAGACAGGAATAGGAGATTGAAGGACAACTTGAGGATTTATTCAAAATTTACCATAAGTTTCCTGTGGTAAAGTCTCAAGCCATCCTCAAATCTTTTGTTTTCTACATCAGTTGTCTAATCCCGATGCTCCCTGGGAGGAGGGACCTATAATTCAAATTATTATTCTGTCTTCCAAGGGTATGAACGTTTTTTTTTAACCCTCTGCATAATATTGCAGAAGTAGTGTAATCTGGATGTGCAGCAGTCTCTTCCTCAAATTTCTTCTTTAGCTGATCCAGAGTGATTTCTCTGAGGGAGAATCATCAGGATCCTCAAAAGACATTCAGAGTTTCTGCAGTCCCCATACATCATTCTTGTAGCCAGGCTGGGACAAAAGTCTTCTATCAAGGATTTTGCTTATTAGGAAGGAGAAGTCTGAAATGTGAAGTGTTTTTCCCTGAGTTGTCTTCTTTTTTTTCCTTTACATTTTATTTGGCTGTGGTTGCAGGATCTAAGAAGGTTGCAGGATCTCCATAAGACACAGGGTATGTTTGACAAGACCAAATCTGAGAAGATTAATTTTCCAATTCTAAGTAATTTTTTTAATTTTTTGTGGTAGCAAAATGATTTTCTCACCCTTTATGCTGTGAAATGTATCCTGAATTTGTACTATCACTCCAGAACAATAGCTGGACTCCCTATTTAGGCTCCACAAGAAGAAGCCTGGGTATGAGAGCCAGCCCTCCACACATGGGGCAGGCTGAGCCCAGGGAGCTGCTGGGGGGCTCAGTGTGTGTGGACACCGAGCTTCCCTCTGCCCACATCTGCACTCTGCAGAGCTGGGACTTCTGGAGAGACCTGCCTATCTTTCTGTGTGAACTTTGTCTATTTGAGAATAGAGAATAACCAAAAAGAGTTTGGTTCTTGTGGTATCCTTAGCTGGCATAGGTGTGTTGTAGCTTCTCAGGGATGAGGTCTCCTCTGGAAATGTGTGGCTGAGAGCGCTCTCATTGCATGGGGAAGCGTCACAGGAGCTTAAGGTGTCAGCTATGGAAGGCGTACAAAGGTAGCCTGGGGAGGCCTTGGAAGTGAGGGAGCTGTAAAGAACTTTGCCCCTGTTCTATGAGTTGTTTTTGAATTTACTAATGGGAACAAAATGATTTTTAAGCCCAAGACTCTTAGCTGATGCAGTCATCCCCACAGTGTGGTGCAATAAATAACCTTTCTTCTACATGGATGTGGCTGGTGATCAGTAGCTTGCTAGGTACTTCTGGCTTCCTAAAACAGCTGCATGCCCCCGTGGGACGCTGAACTTTACATGCCCGTTTTCTGTCAGACCCGGGAAGTGGCGCTGTGATTCTGTACCTTGTATTAGCAAACTGAGCCTGGGGCAGTGAGTCCCCGGTGGCACTGGCTGGCTCCAGGGGAACGTGTGGTGCTTGGCACCTCCTGTGCTTGAGGGCTGGTTGTTGGTGAGCGAGGTTCTGCACAAGAGGTGCTCCCAAGGTGTCCTCCCAGGGCCCTGGGAAGGGCTCAGCAAGCTGCCAATCCTACAGGACAGGCTGCAGAGTCCTTGCAAAGCAGTAGGAAGTGCAGCAGATGAAGTCTCAGCATGACATTAATCTCTTAGATCTAAAGCACAGCTGGTGGGTCTCTGGTGCTCTGCAATACTGAGGTATGGCCTCTGAGAGGGCTGAATGCAAAAACATCCTGCTCAGGACATGCCAGCAAGGGGAGAGCTGTGTTTGCTACCCAGGGCACAAGGCTCAGCTGTGGTCTAGGAGATCCAGAGCTCCTTGCTCACTTGACCCCACTCCTGACGCTCCAGCCTCAGGGCACAGTACAGTCTCATCCTATTCCCTATCATTTGGGCTGGCCATGGGAGCTGTTCCCCCATGCACTGTTAGCTCAGCTCAGTCCCCAGCGCTTTCCTACAGCTGAGGGGTCCTCAAATATCAGGGTATGTGGGGTTTTCCTCTCTCCTCAAAGGGTATGTGCAGCTCATACCCAGCCCCACAGAGCCTGGTGCCTGCTATGGGTCTGCTACCACAGCAAGGGTGGGCGCAGAGTTTCAAGACGTGTAAAACATGTAAGGCTGCAGCTTCCTGGTGAATTACCAGTATGGTCCTCAGGTGGACAGAATTTATCAGCTATGACCTCAAAATCCATTTTTTGTGGAGACATGTAATGGTAACCTGTGACTTTAATGACTTCACAGATGATTAATATGAAGTTACATAGGCAGCTAATTTAAGGTGGACTTAGGAATGACACCTAAAATGTGAGGAAGTGCAAAATGCCATCAGATACATGTTCTGGGCATATACATTAAGTCCTTTGGTGAACAGATGTGGATTTAAATACATGCTTTCCTGTTTGCTTCCTTCAAAATCTCCATCCAGGTGGTCATCTGTAAAGCCCCAAATCTCCTGGGACCTGGTTATCTGTCCTGGAAGTGGCCACTGTCACACAGCGTGTAAGACCAACCAGGATATGCCTGCAGCCTAGGCTGCAGCCCTTGATTGAATGTGTAATTGTTTCTATCTGGTTATAAATTGTTACCTGAGTTAAGTTTCCTAATGAAAAGCAGAACAGCTCACAGTATTTACCCTCCATCTGCTGTCATTCATAATTAGGCTATAAACTCCTCAGAGCAGGAACTTGCTGCCCTTCTGTGCACCTACAGTGCCAAACACGCTGGGGTCTTGATATTAGTTGAGCTGCCATTAATAATAAATAGAGAGTAAAAGGAGAATGTGTAAATGCATTCAGACGTGTAGTGAGGCTTTTAAGTATAATTGTTATCGCTGCAAATCTCTGCGTGGTTGGCAGCTGGGCTGCCCTACGAGTGCAGCGTCCCTGTAATTGAGGTCTGCACACCCTGCTGCTCCCTCAGAGCCTGCCCCTGGCAGGCAGTGTCCCAGTATCCCTACCAAGGGCCCAGGGCAGAGATATTCAGGAATAAAGACAAGCCAGAGGGTTTCCTTCAGCTCCCTTTCTGAGAGACTTAAGGGTGCCCAAGCTCATTACGTTAGGATATGGCTCAAGGTTAAGTAACTTCTCAGTAATTAGGATGTAAACACAGGGCTACAGTTTCGTCCTGGGCTCTGCCCATTTTAATCTCTGTGTAACACTAGGAAAGGGAAGCTCTCTGCTGGATGGGGCACAGCACCCAGCTCTCCTTCACATTTGTGCTGCTCTGGAGAGGGAAAGGAGCTGAGGGCAGGCTGCCTCAGTTTTCATCAGTATTTTACCCATTAATTTCATTTTGCTGGTCCTTGGTGTTCCCTTGTTCTCTGCTTTGATCTGGTTTTCATTATTTATTTGGATTGGTTTGCCTTTTGGATAATGTTCGTGCTACTAAGGTTTTCTGGTGCCAGTTTTGAAAGCAGCAACACTGATTTTGAGAGTGGAATATTTGGGGCTTTATTTATGTAACTCAAGCAATTGCTGCTTATGGTGGTTAGTGCTGTGAATCCAAGAGGTGGGTAAATGTCATGAAGGGAAGAGTTCCTGATGTGCTGTAGGGACTACTGATGGTGGAATCTAAGCTAAGAATTTTTAAGTTGTTCTAGATTTGAACCTCTAGCCTTCAGGCTGTTCTGCCCACCCTCTGGTAAATTGTTCCCTTCAATTCTGGACATTGTATTCTTGCCCTGAGAGTTCTTTAATTTCACATTCCCAGAAAATTTGTCTTTTAGTTTGGATCAGCTGCAGGAAGAGGGGGGAAAGTGTGGAGTGAGAGCAAGAATCACTTCATAGGCACAGCTGTGAAACAGAAATAAATCAAGGTGGCCAGAAAGGTGAGCTAGAGGGGGGAGGAAAATTGAAGAGTTTGTTACTGTAAATCCACATGGTTAGGAAATCCAACCATCAAATTGCAGCTGCAATGTCAGAAAATTTGAATTACATTCCATTTTAAGAAGAATAGTGTATTAATAAAACAGCATGCAATACATATTTCATGCACAGCAGAAATAAACCCACTTTTGAGCTCCGACTACAAATGTATTCATTGTAAAAGTAACACTCTTGTTGATCTAAAATCTCATATACTTATCTGCTGTCATATCTATCTGTGGTGCAGTGACATTGAGCCAGGAAATGCTGTTCAAAAAATAATTCACATGTGAAAAATAAGTCCTTGGCTCTAAGTCATAATGTTTCTCTACCAAGAGCCAAGCTTGCTTCTACTGTAATGTTCATCAGCATTTTTTTAATGCTTTCAAATAAAATTTTAAAAATGTTGTTTGAGGAAACCAACAGCTATTCTGAGGAAGAAAGCCAAAATACTTTCTTTTCTCTGGGTCATTTACTGGCTCATTCCCTTTCTGGGTCATTATTTTTTGCCTGGGTCACTCTCTCCTTCTTATTTGTATTCATTTAATATTCATAATAGAAAAAATAGTTAAGTGAAATAGATTTGCCTAGGATTCCCAAGGATTTAACTAGCAGTAAGGTTTGAGGGTGCTGGATCACAACCTGAGCTGCTCAGTGAAGAGGATGTGATGAATGGTAAAGCACAGGAAGGTTTAAAGAACCATATAACAAATCAATGGCTATGCAGGAGAGGAACCAAGGACACTAAAGCTTTTCTTGAAGTGTTAGATTCACTAGAAACAACACTAATAATTCAGGATTGATAGTCAGGTCTGCCATTCTGACATTTGCTTACCCTGCAAGTCTAGAAATTGTTCTAGCTCAAAGAGAGGTCTGCCCTGCGAAGACTGAAAAGCTTACAGCCTGAAATGTAAAAAGAAGAAAAGTTCAGGGGTTTAATGGTATTTTGTGGTGGTGAATTAAATTGTGAAATTTGAAGTCTCAGCTGGCAACATGAAGCCACCCCTAGCCTCTAATTCAAAACATGCTGGATATGCCATGCTACAGGTGCTCAGTTTTCACTACAATAAAAGCATCCATTGACTTAAAGGAGCACTTGTGCATAGACTTTATGAAAAACAGAGGTAATTTTGAAGAGCTAATGTGATTTAACATCATTTAAATGTATAAATAATTGAGTGTGTTTGTCTTTTTCTGAGCTTGACTAAATATTTTGAATAGAACTGTGTGCATGCAAGAGCATTAACTGTTGTTCCTAAACAGATTTTGATAGTGGGTAACCTTCAGATACTAAGTAATACTGTTAGAGGCATTATATTTATACCAGAATTTCAACTATTGTCTAATTTAGCAAGGTATTTTTGACCACTGTGGGCAGAGACACTTTTCTTTTGTCATTTGAAAACATTATTGGCATTTTGTTGTATATTCTCCTTCCCCTGGGGAATCCGAAGAATTTAATATATTCTCATATCACCACAAAACTATCTTGTTGGAGAGGCTCCTCTCTGCAAGGGTTTCTGCTGGGGCTCACTTCCCACCCCCTCTTGCACATGCAGCAGGGACAGATGTTGGTGCCAGGAGGGAGTGAGCAGAGAAAACCCCCAGCACAGAGCTCTGTGTGGAGCTGGAGGAGTCCAACACTCCCTTTCCAGGACACAGCTGCAGCTGGGGAGCAGCATCAGGGTGACTCAGTAGGGGGAAGATGGCCAGGATCTGCTGAGCTTGGGTAGATCCAGGGCAGGTGATGCTCTCTGCCTCTCCAGTAGCATCAATCACACCTTTATGGGGCAGCTCCTGAGAGGGGCACCTGGGGCTGCAGCCAGAGCTGGAAACCAGGAGCGAGGTCTTGGGCAGGGAAGCTGTTCTTGAGGCAGGTGATGATTGCCCATGAAAATGTGAATGGTGAGCACAGGGGAGGAAGGGGTGCTGTGGCAGAAATGAGTGTACTGGGAAATCGCTGTTTTTGTTAAAATCAAGATTTTTAAAGTCCAAGAGAATTATCAGGATTAGTTCCTAGGATTTTGGTTTTTGTTTGGGTTTTTAGATGTTTTATTTTCTGCTTCCTGAACCCAGCCATCTCTTCTTTAGCTCTGCTGGTGTCCAGTGAATTCACAATTCTAATGGTTGCCAGCAAAGTTATTTTTGTGGAAGATTGACACCCCCTGAAGCAGGATTAAACTACAGTGAACAAGGAGTTGAAATAGATTGGAAATATAAGTCAGAGCTTAAGACAGAAATTGCTTCTTCAACAGGCAATAACTGTGAGAGAAGTGCAGAATAACTATATTATTCTGTGTATAAGAAGTGCATAACTATTATACTGAGTTTTGAAAATGCTACAGCCAGTCATTGTGGGTTTTACTTCTGTTCATCAATTAAAGATTGCCACAGTTTGGGATTGTTTCAGGATCTCAGCAGGAAAGTGTTTTCTACTACTCCCTTGCAGAAGATGCAAGTCCTGCTGCATAAAAGCATCCATAACTCTCAGAGGAATCTTATATGAGATGCAAGAAATAAATTTTCCATTATGGGCGCAATGCAAGCTATAGATCTGTCATTATCTCTGTGAAGCAGTCACATGGACATCAGTGAAGCCAATGCCCAATGCATTCACCACCTGTGGGAGGACAGGTGTTGGAGGCAAGAGTGAGATGGAAGAAAGAAGTTGCAGTATTGGTAATGCTCATTTCCTTGCATAGAAGGCTTCCTTTGTAATCAACAGATGAACAGCTCAGACTTGAAATTTAATTTGGTGGGTAATTTGCCCATAACACTACTGCTAGCAGTTGGAAGACAAAATGAGTTGAAATATTTTTATTTGACACCTACTGCACTTGCAAACAAAATTGTTGCTTTGATTTTTTATGTACACACAAAAACCGAAGGTGGGGTTTCCAGTGCTGGTGTGTGATGAAGACTGTAGACATTTGTGACTAGTTGATGTGGACCCCAAGTCCCAGCTAATCTCATATGCTGTTTTCTGAAATGTCTTTCTGTTTAAAGTTGGTGAGAACAAGGGAGAAAATTGGGATTAAATCTCAGCCTTTCTGAGGGCCGTGGCACTGTGATTTCACCCCTTCAGTTTTTTGGTTTTTTTCTGTCTTGCAATTCTGTGTCCTATCACCAGAAGACCATGGCCTTTCCCAAAGTGAGCCTCCCAGTATTATCACTCCTCTGTTTCCAGGCTCCTCCAGGGCTGATAGGCAGGGTGTTTTTGCAGCCAAAACAATTGCTAATGGAGATGTGAGGAGCTTCATTAAACTTGGAGCGATTATTCATATGTATAAAATGGCTCTGTTGTCAGAATCAGAGCCCGGGGCTGTAGCTCAAATAGTAACACCAAAGCAGAAAGAAATTATTTTCTTCTGGTTTTGCCTGATACAAAACCAGCACCTTCAGGTGAGCATGAGACATTCACAGCCTCTGTAGCAGCTTTAGAGGGATAGAGCTCACAGAGACTGTTTGGTAGAGTTTCTAAACTTGTAAAATGAATTTTAGCGGCTATTTAGCTCTTGCAGCAAATGTTTGAGAAAGTCTGTGTGTGTGTGTGCTTGCACTTACACAAAGGAGTGTTTGTGTAACATCTGCAAAGCAGAGAACAAGTGAGTATGAGGGATGAAAGGTGCCAGCATTGGATTCCAGGGGTGGCTTTGGCCAATTGGATGTTGCAGTTTGTCCAAAATTTGCTTTTCTCCTGCTTCATAAAAGAAGGGCCCTTCTTCAGCTTGGATTAGGGAAAGGGTTAATCATGTGGCTGTTTCTTGTTTAAACAAATGCACCTGAGTAAATGAATGAACCTTTTACTTTACTGTGCCTTTTTTGTACCTGTTTAACAGAATACTTAAATCATTATATAAAATGTTTTTTATATAGGTGAAAGTTTTATGTTACATGTGAACCAGTCAGATGTTGGACCACCCTTCAAATAGCATTGGTTTTCCCTTTCCTGACTGAACTTATATAAAGCTGTTCAAGCAGGTGGTTTTCTGTACCTTTCCCCACCTCACTCAGAGCTGTTAGAGTGAACGCTCATGTTTTTGCAGCCATTGTGGAAAAAAACCTTTCATCCTGAAAACAAGTTATTATTAAAAAAGAAAAGAAAAAATCTAATGCTGGAACACAAAACCAGTTAGTCATATGCCAGAAATAGAGTAAGAGAGCTATGAATGAGAAGGATTCCATCTGGTTTTGCAAATGTCTGTGTGACATGGGAACTCCAGTAAAACTAGGGAGGCTCAGGGAGTCGGGGGGAAAATTTGGTTTCAGAACTATACCTAGACAGAATGACTTGCTGCCAAGTCCATCACTTGAGCCATGGATCATATGTGGTCCCAACAGGAAACTTGTAACATACCAGAGATCAAGGATGTACCTCATTCTAGTATTTCTAGTGCTTGGTAGGTGATATTAATAGTTCCAGTTTGGATTTTGGGGTACAAAATGAAAACAATTGCTCAGTGATGCTGTGGGAAGGCAGTTACAGCAAACTATAAAGAAGAGATCATCTGTTTACCCATTTGAAAGCCATTGACTGCATTTGCATTGCTGACATACTCCCAGATAGATGGGACAGATGGGAAAAGCACCAGTAGATGCAGAAGATGGATATCTTCGAGGGTATTGAGTGTGTTTGTGCCTGGATCCAGGTCTGGATCCCAAAGCTCTGTGTATGGAGAGGCCGGGAGGGTGAACAGCACTGGAGCTGAAGGATGGCCAGTAACTTTTCTTTGGGCTTTTATGCTGTAACTGGTAATTTGTGGGGCCCCTGGGAAGGCACAGAGCCTCTGTGCACACTGAGTCCCTGCCTCAGCCTCCAGGGGGTGACTGAACTTTAAGCATTCAAGGAATAGACAGTTATTGCACGTGGGCAAGAACTGCACCTAATTTTCTGTCCCATTTCCCAGTCTCACATGTCAAAAAAACTTACTGTCCTGACAGTTACACACACTAGTTTTTATTTTCTGTTTACGTGTGTTGGCAGCAGGATGGATTATGGTGACCTGCCAAATACACGCTCCACAAACATGCCCCAAGCAAAGCAGTGGCTGCAGACCTTGCCCTGAGGGACCTTCTGTGACCTCTACCTAGAGGTTTTGGGGCTAGGAAGTGCTTCTTACAGATCATTTTTCAGTGCCAAAGAACAGCCCTTGGGCCAGCCCGTGCCATTTCGCTTGCTCTGGGACCAGAGCCTCCTGCCCCAAAAGGACAGACCCACCTCAGTCATGGACCATTCTTCTCAAAGCTTCAAAACTGTCGAATGAGTGAAATATTAATAATCCCCACTGCACAGTCCAGGAGCTTCTGCCATGGAAGAGTCCCAGATGGAACACAGCTGGGCTGAACACACCACGGTGTTGCACTGGCAATGGGTGCTGCTGCTCTCGAGCCGCCCCCGTTGGGTGACAGGAGGTGCATGGCCAGCACCCAGAGCTCAGCAGCTGGGTTATTGCAGGGAGAATGGCTTCTCCTTCTGAGAGCTGGAAAATATTTTATCCTTTCCTTTGCTTCATGTTGGCAATCAGCAGAAGCAAGCCAGACATGGTGCTGCTCACCGTTCTTCATTCCAATGAGTGCCAAGTCATATTTAGAATAATGTTTGTTGGTTGCCACCACAGTGCAGTGTTGGAGCTGGGTTAAATCCCAGGAACACCCTTATAATTGAAACCAGGTGGGTGTAAATGAGCACTAACACCTAGGATGAGTGTGGCTGCTTCGGTATCACATGGGGAAGGAATTGTGGGAGCAGCTGTGACCGTAATGAGATCAGGATTCACCAGAGATTGAGATTCACCTACCTGGTGATAACTTGGTAATCAGCACAGACCATGGACCACGAGTGATGTGCAGCACTTGGGCATGCTGGATTGCTGGTCACTAGCCTGATAACACATGGTTTGAAGCTGAAGCTGCCTGCAGAAGGCATCCTAGTGAGCCAGCACAAAGCCTCCTGAGCCCTAAGTGTGGTGTAGGCACAGTGAGAATCCAGTCATTTCCCCATTGAGAAGGAGAACCATTTTATTAATGGTATGAAATTAAAACGAATGGACTAGAAAACTGGGTTGGAGCTAATGACTCAACATCCTTATGAAAATAATTGTATCTATCAACTAAAGCAGCCTTTGGAAAAGTAAATAAATTAAGCTCTCAGAGTGGTACCAAATAGACTTTTCACTTGCATAAAGAGTGCAGAGATGAAAGCTATTTCCAAAGGGAAGAATTCCCATGTATTAGCATCAACCCACTCTTTGCTGAGTAGTCTGTTTCTATAAGCAAAAAAAATGAACTATTCAAGGAGAATGCATTGTTTCTCTTTATAAATACTTCATATAATCCTAATTTCACATTTAGGCCTATATGCTGCCTACTCTTGCTGATCTCAGTCACCCTTTGTTCAGGAAGTTTCCTTACAGTTTGTGAAAATACATGTGTGTAAATCTTCTCAGATGAGCAGGCTGCTGAATTCTGTTGGAAGAAAAACATCACTTTACTGACATTGTTACCTGGTTTTGGTATTTTACACACTGGCATGGCACTGCCTTCCAACTATTTTTGTGAGTACCTTGAGTGTGGTAGTTGAGGAGAAGGAAGTGCATCCAAATTCAGTGCATAATGTCCTCACCTCAAGAAAAAGCATCATGTGTTTTTCACAGGTGCTCTGTGGCTGTAGTTGGACTGATCATGTTATTCCTGCACAGATCCCAAAGACAAATCTGAAACAGGTAGTTGGCAGTTAATAAATAGCTTGAATCCCAAGCAAGAAATGGTAAATTCAGTCTTAGGATAACAAAGCTAGTTTATGTGAATGATAGGAAGTACATGGAAGCACCATTGCATGCAACTATTTGGTCACCAGAAAAGCACAGCATCAGAATCTCTTCCTGAAGTGTTCTCACAGTCAGAGAAGGCCTCTTTTTTTTTTTTTTTTCATTTCAATGGCAAATGCGAGTGGCTGAATTAGTCTGACTGAGTTTTAAAGGAATATTTTATCCTAAAAATGGGATGCTTCTCTCTCTCCTGTGCTCTTTCTTCTTAGAGGGAATAATTGCTGATAAGTAGAACTTGTAACAAAAATACAATATAAAGTAATTTTAATCTAATGATTTCACCATTGGATGCTCTGTAAACTATTTACATTTTTATTTGTCGTACTGTGCTACATCCATTCCTCATATAAAGAAATTATATGTAAAGTGGCTTGAATAAATGTAGTGTTTTCCTGACAGTAATGGCATTTGAACACCTCAGAGAATCAGAAAAATCCATACACAGTTACATATCACAGCTACAAAATCCACTATGAATTTATTTGTAAATAAAGAAGTAATTTCTTTGCATGCTTGACTTGCATAAACACTGCAAAGATACTTTCACTGGCAAAGTAGAAAGATAAAATCCTAGAGAAATTCAAACTTCCCACCAATTCCATATTTACTTTAATCAGTGCAGAAAAAGCTTGGGAAACCCGGATGTGATAGGGAGGGTCAGGCAGTTCAGCAGGTGTCTGGTAGACTGGAGTCTCTGGGGATGAGGCAGCCTCATTTCCCAAAACTCCCATGGACAGCACCAGAAGGAGTTGGAGCCTTCTGCTCCCCAGCCTGGTGGTTTGGTGTTCCTTCCCATGCTGGCTGCTTTGATAAGGGCTTCACAGGTGGCTGTAGCCCCTGGTGTTCCTGCAGCAGTGTCCAGCAGCTGTGCAGGGCTGAGGAGCTCCACAGGATCCACAGGAGTCAGCCTGGTTGTGCCTGGATTGCTGCCCTGCAGCTGACAAAGCTGTCTGGTCACTGGGACGTCTGGGAAGTCTCCCAGGCAGCTGGATTCCCCCATGCCTAGCCAAGGATGGATTCCCACTGCAGCCTTCCTTCTCTTGGGGCTTTTTGCTGCTCAGTCTCATGGTATCATCTAGGTCATGGCTCTAGCCCACACAGTGCTGAGCTGGTTCCTGGGAAATGCTTGTGTCACCTGCTTGGAACAATCTCTGTGCCCCAGCAGTTCCCCAGCGCCCCTGGAAGCTGGGCACTTCTGTTGGTGGGGTCAGAACAATCCTCCAAATGCCCAGGCTGTGGTTTTCTTGCTGCAACTCAAGTTCTTCGCTTCATATCTTATCCCTGCTAGAAATTGCCAAGAGCTGCTTCTCTGCTTTGCTCTTACCTTTTCCTTATTTGAAAGTGGTTATCTTTTTGCATCAGTCTTCTCTAAATTTAAACAAACTCAATTCCTTTCCTGGTAGGTCATGTTTTCTAGATCTGATAACTTTCTTCCTCTGGATTCTCTCCAGAGCTTTGGCGCTCCAGCTGTGGATTTGCACTGCTGAACAAAGCAGAAGGAAAATCCCATGGGCCTGCAACTTTTCAAGCCTTCAGAGAAAATCTGCCATCTGCAAATTTAGAATAAGTTGGTTTGCGCTCATCTGCTCATTACCATCTTGATGTTTATGAAAAGCTTGTTGGATTCCTCATGCCATTGTTTTTACATAACTGAGGCTCTGATGAGGTTGTTCATGAACTAAAAATATAAGGTATTCTTAAAAGTGTAGTTTACCCCTTCAGCACTTGAAATCTCTACCTCAAGATTTTTTTCTGAAAGGGATGTTTTAGAAATATTGATCTGGCTGTAAGAATGGTTTGGTAGCACTCTGCAGCTATTCATAGCAGGAAGATCGGTGTGGATAACAACACTGGTGCTTGGTCTCAGAAATACCTGCACTTGATCCCCTTCAAACAGACACAGTTTAGAAGACTTGAGACATATAATGGTTTTTTCCCTCAGACAGCTCTCAGAATCAAGGCCTGTTTTCAGTCATTCTTGTGTTCCTGCACCAATATCTGCAGAGCATTAATCCTTTCCTATGGGTTATTTGCTAGCACAGAGAAGGCACCATTCGGCACCTGTACACTGACATTCAAGAAAGTAAATTAATTAAACAAAAGAGAAAATGGTTTAACATTTGGAAGACATTGTAAAGTAAGATCCAGCTCTAGTGACTTTTGAAAGACAGCATTTCCATGTTAGTTCATTGTGCAAATATTGAAGGCTATGAAACATATCAAGGCCATAAATCTGCCCTTGTCCTACGCTGCTGTGAGGAGCCATTGATCTCAGTTGTTGGTCTCTGAGCAGCAGCTTTCTGGGCAAGTCCAGGTTTGCATTGCTCAGAGAGTGAAAGGCATAAGAGATTGTTTTGTCTAGGTAAAGAAACCATTCCCTTAATAAGAAGTTGTGGGCTATCATTTGGTTTTAGTTAAACACATTGGTTTGGTCGGCTCCGACAACAGCTAGCCTTGTTTCTATGAGATTTTAAAGTAATTTTTTAAGTTACTGTAGTGAGTGAATGTAATGACAGTAAGTCATATCTTATAGCTCTCCAAGCTGTCTTGAATGGCCTGGCTATAAAACATGTTTATAAAATCCTCTGTTGCCCCTAATGGTTTCTCTGTTCCTAAGCGTGACATTGTGATGTTTGATGGGGGGGGACATACCTCCATCACACAGGGAAAAAGTGTCTTAATAACTGCATGAGGAAAACAGATATATTTAGAACTGACTTAACTGCAGAGAGTAGAAAGCAACTGCAAGACAGATGCATTTGGTTTGCAGCTAAAAGAGTTTTATGCACAGAGGAAGCTGTCTTGAAATGTGTAAGGCTGGTGTTAAAAGGAAAGCTCTGAAGAGAGATCTCCTAAACTGCAGCAGTGTGCTTTAAGTTGTCTTATAATGTACAAAAAGGTGAGCCAAAATCTTTTGAGTTTTGAGTTTTTTTTGTTGCTCTATTTTTTGTGGGCTTTGGGGCTTTTTTTTTTTTTTTTTTGGTTGGTTGGTTTTCTAGGTAGTGTTGATGTGTTTTAGTTTTGTTAACAGAAAGTGCAAGTAGGAAATTGGTTCTCTGAAAGTTAACATGGTAAAAAGTGCATACAGAACTCTTCAACTCGATCTGTCATGTACAATCTCTGATTTTGGGCAGGGGAGGTGGGGCTAATTGCCCTCAGGAGCTTAGCTCTTCCTCTGCTGAAAGGTGGCATTGCAAGATTTGGAGTTTGCTAATATACAGAAGGCTTGCTTTTTACAGTTTTTTATAAATGTAAATCAGATTGTAAATGCACATTTTTTCACATGAGATTTATAGCTCATTAGAAATGTGCAACAAAGCTCATCTGTTGACAGCTTGTATTATTTTTGATAATCGTGTTGAACTCCAGCATAACAGGTCTGAAATTTTTCATCACAGTTGAGTCCTTAGAATTCAAGCTAAGGAGGAGGTGGAATTGCCTTTTGATACATTGAGCTGAGCTGGAAATGATTAACTGAGTTAACTCATTTTTTTCCTGAAATAAGAGGGAGCCATTTAGCAGCTGTAATACAAGGTTTGTTCCTCCTTGGCCCTCTGGCTTGATCTGCAGTGTCAGCATTCACCAAAATGGAAATAACCTTTAATATGAGAGGTTTTCTTCCAGCAGGCTTCTCCATGCCTCTATTGTACAGATGTTCTGCAAAAAAAACTTGGTTATCTTACATTTTAGAGGCTGGAATAGTAGCTATGAGTGCCTCAAGATGATATCCAAGTAGGTAAAAAGGAATGGGAAGGGAGATAGCACATTAGTGAAAATTCACCGGTAAACACAATGCAAGATATAACATGACTATCAAGTAACATTAATTACTTTAGAGCCTCATTGTGTTCCTTGTGCATTTTAATTATTATTTCAGCATAATGTAATAACAAGGGCTGGTTTATAGGATGATAATAGGACTCGAGGCTACGACTGTGGCAGATTTTGTAAGCAGAGGGTGGTTGAGCTGAGCAGAAGCTGCCCGTGGCTGTGCTGTGCATTGCAAGCCGTTGGGCCTGGGCTCAGGGAGGGCAAGGATTTCCTCCCGTAGGCACCTTGGGAAAACAGAGCCCGTGGTGCGTCCCACTCCGTGCTCTCTTCTGGTGAAATGTTCGTAGTGGTTCCATCATGTGAGGCTGATAAACCCTCCAGCAGCCATTTTCCCTTGCACTATTGCAATAAAACTGGCCCCTCTCCCTAATTATCCCCATCAACATTCAATTACCTCTCGTTTACTAAAAATTCTCCCTCCGTGTGAAGGCTTAAATGGACATGAACGTTTTTGTCAGTAGTTTCCCAGTATCGCTGTGATTATGGTTTGGTTAAATCTTGCATACAAGATTTAACTCTTCCAGAGGTTGAATCAACCCTTCAACCTTCTGAGGGTTCTGAAGGATGGGGTTTCACTATTTTATCAAAGTTTGCATTTCCCTTTGTGTGATGATAACTTAAAAAATTGTGTGCGTTTTGGATTTCCCAGACAATGAGTGGTGCATTTGGCCAGAGTTCTCACCCACTTACATGTGTGTGGTTCCCTGCAAATCCATCTGCTCCCTCATTATCAGTTATTAAAAGGCGTTTGAGACAGTGATTAGCCTGCCTATTACGGGTGGGGAGGCACAAACATTTTTGTGATCTGTGCTGAAATGTTCAAAGCAATGCAAAGTCAAGAAATGCCTCTCTGTAGAAACAGACAGGCAAGCAAGGAAAACCAAGTTCATGGGAGCCTATTTCACACGTACTGATCCCTCTGAGCTCCTGTTAGAGCCTGGAGAAGTGGAAATACCCTGTACTTTGGGTGTCAGACTGGTAATGTTGGTTTGTGAGACTGAGAGCCTGCTCCCAGTTTCCCCAGCTGCAGCTCTGGTTTTTTGCAAGATGCTGTGGCCTCTGAGGGACTGGACTGTCAGGTTTTGGTTATCTCTAGCGGTGGGTTGGCTGGGGAGTTCGGGTGAGAGCTGCTGTAAATATTTCCTCTTTCAGGGAGTTCTCCAGACCAAAGGTGTTTTTTCAGAGGTGTCATGGCCTTCCATGTGCACCCTCCCCTTCTTTCTCTGTGGGGTGAATGCTGTTCTGCTGCTTTTCACCCGTTGTTTTACGATGTCCTGAGACCCAGTGAGAGGTGTATCAGCAGGAGGATGGAGGTGTGCGCAAGGGGAAACCCCTCTCTTCTGCCCCAGCAGAATAAAAATGTTATATTTTAGGGGGTTTTGAGTATTTAGCCAGGAAACTGGATTTTTAACTGTGTTTGCAGCTCATGCATGCATGTTTGAACACTCCTATCCACTTAGATCAGTCAGAGTCACCAAACCTCTTCTTTTTTTCAAAATAAAACTGCATTATGCCCAGACATGTTGAGCCAAATCTGTTCCTGGTGTTATTTCACTGACTTCCCGAAGAATTACACCAGAAGTGAACGTGGTCTGGTATAGCAGCTTTTTTGCCTGGAGCAAGTCTTTATAACAGAGTTGTATTTCTCTCAAAAGTATAAAAGGAACACTGACAGATCTGCAGCTCTGCTGGTGTGAGCAGGTGCAGCTATATTAAATTATTTCTTATTAAATTGATTCAGCAACTTGATGCTTGTAATTTTTGTTCTGCTGTGGTACTGTGACAGAGACCTTTTAAATCAGGCAAAACATATATGTTCTCTTGTAATTCGTTGCTCTGGTATTATCATTTTAAAGATTTCTTTTTGTATGTAGCTTGGAATCTGATTGTATTATTTATTTGGGTGAGATCTGAAAATTACAGCCTTTTCCAGTTAATTACATTGAGTTGTGGCATCACTGCTATAATTCCATTAAATCCACTGACATTGGGATGAATGTGAACAATAGTTTTTGCTTTTGTTTTTAGATTCAAATGGTTTGAGGCTCCGGTGATCACTGTGGCATAAATTGGTGTGCTTCCCTTCCAGCCAGTGGAAGTACACTGACTTCCCCCTGCCTGAGGATCTGGCTTGTTATTTTAAAGGTGCCAGTCTTCAGCCAGATGAAATGTGGCTGGAGAGTTTTCCTCCACTTTGACTATTTGTGAAAAATAATCTGATTCTCTATGCCCTCATGTAACTGCACACAGAAAATGTGATCAGACATTTTGACAGCCTTATTGCTCCACCTCTTCTCATCTGAGATAGAATGCTTCTTAATTTTTCACTTTTCCTGGGTGCATCCCGTGCTCATGTTACTGCTCAGCTGCTGTTAACTTAGCATCAGAAGTAGGCAGAAATGTTTGCCCGGAGTTCCATGCCTTTAATGCCTTTTGGGGTTGGTTGTTTGTGTTGCAGGTTTATTCCCTTGAAGACTCCAGGCTTAGGCTTGGAGACCCCAGCCATCACCATTGAGCCCAGCAGCTGGAGCGGCAGCGAGAGTCCTGCCGAAGATATTGAAAGAATGAGTGATTCTGCAGATAAACCTATTGACAATGATGCAGAAGGTGTCTGGAGTCCTGACATTGAACAGAGCTTTCAGGAGGCTCTAGCTATCTATCCACCATGTGGGAGGAGGAAAATCATCTTATCAGATGAAGGCAAAATGTATGGTAAGTGGTACACATTTAGCCTTTGGAAATAATTGTTCCAAGATGAGAACTGTAGAGCCCAGCTTGTTTCTACACAATATTCCTGGTTCTGATTTTGGTAGTTTTGGAGTAAATTGTGAAGTAATCTGTGAAGCTGAGAGGGCTCAGCTGAGCTGATGTGGTGTTCAGGACTGTCCAAGCCAGTTCCTTCACTGCTGGCACTAGGAAACAGTCCTGATACAGAATTTTCTTATTAATTACCTTATATAATTGCCTTTGACAGATTCTATGCTGTGGCTAAACGCGAATATTTAAAAGAAGCATT
Source organism: Lanius collurio (assembly GCA_020086605.1). Taxonomy (NCBI): domain Eukaryota; kingdom Metazoa; phylum Chordata; class Aves; order Passeriformes; family Laniidae; genus Lanius; species Lanius collurio. Next base: position 6,203,612 of record JACBWW010000041.1, read on the forward strand.
TAAATGTGTCACTCCTCAGGTACAAATAAATAGGCATTTTTTCTTTATTTTTCACTAAACGGTGAAGACAGGGAAATGGGAAGCGCAGTCTGCATGGTGGTGTGGCAGATTACACGGCACTGAACTGAAAAGTGATAAAGTTCTTGTTGCACTCGGCAGCCTCTCCATGAAAGAGGCAAGTTAGGGATGCTTTTGTGTGTTTTCTTTCTCTCTCTCTCTCTCTCTCCCTTTTTTTTTTTTTCCCCGCCCTTCCCTCCGTGTGAGCTGCTCTAAATCAGATGTGGTGCTGCCAGCATTCCACAAACACACGCTCTGTGGAAGGGTACTGCCATCTCCATGTGCTGCGCGGGGCTGTGCAGCTCTCGTCCCGCTGCTCCCAACTCTCGCTCCGTTTCTCTCTCGTTTCCATTTTCCAAACTCCTCCTTGGGGCCGGCAGAGCCCTTACCTGTGTGCCCATGTGCTCTTGTGCCCGTGTGCCCGTGCCGGGGCAGTGGGTGGCAGTGCCCGGGGGTAGGTGGCAGTGCCCGGGGATGGGTGACAGTGCCCGGGGATGGGTGGCAGTGCCCGGGGGTGGGTGGCAGTGCCCGGGGGTGGATATCAGTGCCCGGGGATCGGTGACAGTGCCCGGGGGTGGGTGGCAGTGCCCCGGGGATGGATGGCCGTGCCCGGGGATGGGTGGCAGTGCCCAGGGATGGGTGGCAGTGCCCGGAGGTGGGTGGCCGCACCTCAGGGTGGGTGGCAGTGCCCGGGGGTGGATGGCCATACCCCAGGGTAGGTGGCAGTGCCCGGGGGTGGATGGCAGTGCCCGGGGATGGGTCACAGTGCCCGGGGGTGGGTGGCCGTACCCCAGGGTGGGTGGCAGTGCCCCGGGGATGGATGGCAGTGCCCCGGGGATGGGTGGCAGTGCCCCGGGGATGCTCCCCCGTCCCTCGCCGCTACCTGGCGGGGCAGAGGGGGCCGGCCCCGAGCAGATGGTGCTGCAGCTGCCACCAGCTGTGCCCCGCCCGAGGTCACGGGCACGGGCACTGCCGGGTGACCCGGCCCCCTCCGCAGCTGCCGTGTCACCCCCGCGGCCGCACCGAACGTCCTGTCTGGGAAAAAAGAGTCGGGACGGAGCATCTCAGCTGCCCTCGGCACAAAGTTGTCGGAGCCGGGTTTCCTGCCTGGGTTTGTTTTTTCCCCCTCCTCCCGCACTCCCCTTCTCCCCCTGCCTGAGGGAATATAATCTCTCCTGTCCTCTCCTTCTCGCCCGCTTCCGCCTGTTTTGATTGCTTTTCGGTGCTGTTATTTTCCTTTGGAAAGGGCAGATGATTTGCCTAATTAAAAGGTTGTGCTCCTTCTAGGAGTACGTAAGCATGTATATACAAACAAGCTTATTGTGTAGTTATGCTCTAAAGCCTTACTTAGGCTTGAACAGCTCACCAGCCAAAATAAGGTTGGCTGCATTTTTTTTTTTTTAATTCGGGATCCCTACAGCCACTCTAGTTACCCCTGAAATCTGCTTTTTGATGTTTTGAAGCACTTCTTGGTGCTGTTGTATAAATAAATAAATTAACATATTTATCTATTCATTGCGACAATCACTGATTTCATTTAATGGTTCCTAGTCCTAAATGTTGACATTTGTTAAATGATATATGTATAAAACTATTTGTGCATATCTAACTGCTGATTAATACTGGTAGCTAGTAATACCTTAAGCACAGGCACATCTCATATTTATGCTAATCCTAAATCAAATATAGTTAATTTTTAATCAAAAAAGGAGCTATGCGTGCTTGATGCTGAAAACTTCACTTTAACTGTTGCCCTGATTGAGTAGAAAAAATGTGTTAGGAAGTGCAGGGTACTGTATGAGCAGAATTTACATCCTGACTTTGCAGTGGATAAACTCATGTTTTCATTCTTCAAACTGAGTGACTGCTTTGTAGTGTTTGAGGATTTATTGAAACCATGCTACATTTCTGAGGATTTTCTAATAGAGTCTTATGGCCCTGAGAGCATAATTGTTCTCCAAGGATTTTGAAATCAAAACAGTGTAAGTGTTTTACATTCTGTGTGGCATAATGAAAATAATTTAATGCCTTTTAGTGGCATACCAAGTTTATTTCACTTACAAGAGAGACATTGCAATATGGCTAAGCTTCCATAGTGTTGGGGGATATTGTAATGTGTCAGTAACTCATGAACCATGTAAGATGAAAGGTCAAGAGAGCACCATTTCATTTTCTAACTGAAATTACCTTTAGATGTAGGCACCAGAACAAATCTGATCTTTATGGAGGCAAATATAATGATCACTTTGTGTGGATTAAGTTAAGCAATTGTAGTTTTTGATCCTTGGAGGGAGACTTTGAGAAGAGCAGAGATTTTGCTTGAAGAAATATTTTAAGTCTCTGCCTTTGATTTAATGGGAGCTTTGAGACATTCATGTAAGCAAGCAGCCAGAGTTTCTTCACTGTTCTTTGTGGTGGTCTAAAAATCATCCTTAAATTGCCATTTCTAAGAGGTCTGTGTTCAGGCTCCTGGTCAGCTGGCTCTGGGGGACCTGGAGAGTTTCTCAAGGAGGACTGAGGGGACTGGGGTCTGTGGGTGGGGGAGTGGGCCAAGGGACACCTGCCTGCAGTGCCACCTGGGTGAGAGCAGGGTGGCTTGTGATGGGAGAGCGGTCCCAGCGGTACTGAGGGACATCTGTGACCTCTCCGGGCAGCCTGAATCACTTCAGCTGTTCCTCTACAGCTGAGACCTCTGATGAAGGAGGGAAGGGAAGGGGGAGGGTGTTTTCCTCTCCCCTTGCCTTCCCCAAAATGTAACTTAAGGCACAAGAGGATGACGAGAACAAAAGACTTTTGATCCTATCCCCACAGAAGAGGGCTGCAGGGGCCCCTGGCTGGGGAGAGGAAAAGGGATGTCCTAACATTTTTTTTTCTTGCCTTGGGGCATTGTCAGGCTGTAGACAAAACTGTGACCTGTGCAAGACCAGGAGCGGTTCAGGCTGCTGCTGGCCCAGGGTTATGGCTCCTCAGAAAAAGAAGAAAAAAAGAGGAAACTCTCAGAAAACAAAATGAAAGCTTAATGAAACTCTTGTTTATAAATTTATAGGAAATGATTGGGTAAGAAGCAAAGATGCTTGTTTTGGTTTGAATGGGCAAATTCCAGAAACCGGTTTTGAAATTCTTGGGAGAAAGGGAATACACAGTAAGGCCAAGGGACCCGTGATAAGTTTCCTGCAGGAAAGCTCTATTCATCACTCCTTTTCCCTTTCCTTTGTGCATGAGTTTGTGAAGGTCTTACAGTGTTGGTTTTGCTCCTAGTACAGTATTGACTGAAAGTAAATAAAATTAAAAAAAGGTGAGGAGGGTATAACTGTGGAGGCTTGAAAGAGGATAGAGGAACACATCTATAAATTGATGCTCACACTCTTTGTGGGAGCAGTCAAGCGCAGGTCACGGAGGAAAGACTGAGTTCTTAGACCCATTTTCATTTGTCTTGCCAAGGCACTGGTAAGACTTTTTTCATCTGTACTGTCTCAAAAGAAGTATTGATCAAACACAAATATTATCCTCTGGGTACAAAGTAGGACACCCTGTAGTTTGCCTTCCCTCTCAGAGATCCATCCGATGAATTTCCGTGTCCATGTTTATGCAGCTCATAGTAAAACTCCAGCCCATTAGAGGGCATTGGCTGTCCTGTGTTTGTACTTTGTTCTGATTGTTGGTCTTTTACTGCTGACAGTTTAGTAACTTGTAGCAATCCCTGTGAACTCACTTATTGGCAAGATATTTGCCTGTGCTTGTCTTTGCTCCTGGGAGAGTGTTTTGGAAAAGATTACAAGAATGAAAGCTGCTGTGAAATGCAGCCCTACTTTTATCCCTGGTGTAACACTGAAGTCACTGGAGTTACCACAGGACTGGATTTGGCTCTGTGTGCACGTTTTAATCTTTTTTTTTTTTTTTTTTTGAAATTTAGCCACAGCAAGATGTGGCTTTAGTGCACCTCTAGGGACAATGCCAAAGTGCCATTAAGCTGCTAGCAGGTGGAATATGCCTGCAGACGTTGTTATCAGCACTACTAAATTAGCCTCAAGGTAGCAAAGGTGGATTTCGCCTTTAAGACAAGAAAATAATTTGATATTAATTTTTGAGACCTGTAAACAGCTCTTCAGTTATAAGTCTGCATTGGAGATATTTATCTCTGCAACAAAGCTGCTTAAGAGTATGTAGTGATTATTAAAAGGAAGTTTTTTAGCATGTTTAGTAGCTTTACAGAGAAGAATGAGTACTAATTAATGTGAGAAATTGCATAGCAGCCTTTCAGAACTGTGTATGCTTATTAGATTATACATAAAATCTCTTGGCATGCACTGTAAAGGGAAAATGATACTTTCATAAAAATTTCTGCTCAGATAATAGAATTTTTGCACGATGAGTAATAACAGTCTTCATTTGCAAAGCACCTTGTGTAAATTGGGTATTAAAATTGAACTTTGAACTGGAACATTGACAAAAGAAATCCTATTCTGTAGGCTTGCCTGATTCTGTAGCTAGCTGCTATTATTTGGTGTTTTCCTGGGTTTCTATTAGGAAACTGTGAGCTGAATAGCTTTATGAAGAGTGCAGTAACATGTTACAAATTATTTTTACCATTGCTTTTTATTTTAAAAGTTCCATGCAAGTTACTGCCTCCATAAAGACATTGTTACCTTATAAAGTTTCCACAGCATTAAAGATATTTGAATGCGAATAAGGTATTTGGAGTGATGAAATACCAGATGTGAAGTATCAGGTTTCGTGTTTATTCATCTGTTCCTGCAATCATTGTGCAAAGATACGCTCTTGTATTTTTTTTTTTTTCCTTTTTTGTTCTCTCAGCAACAAATGAATGCAATGGAGATGGGACTCCTATTCTGAAAGCCACTATTTGGGTTTCTTAGGCTGCAAACAGATCTGTCTAGAAACACTCTGGCGGTGTTGGGCTTGCTCAGTGTGTCACGCCGCGTCACGGAGAGCGTGTGACGCCCGCGCTGAGCCCTCAGCCAGCAGGGAAGGGCAGGAAGGGACAGAGATACCGGGTCTGCTTGGGAAGTTACTGCTGAAATTGCCTGGGTTGTGAACAAATCTGCCCGAGATCGTTTCTGCAATGTGGTGATGTTCTTGCAACACCAGCATGCCGTGCTTGCAGGAGGGCAGGATCTGGTTTCGTGAGCTGAGCAACAGGCCCTGCTGTTGCTGGAAATGAGGGGTTGTTGGGTGTGCTCATCCTCGAGGATTTCTGAAATGTGGGGGAACAGGGTTTAATCTTTCTCCTTGGGCTTTCAAGGGTAAATTGTCAATGCTTTGAGATAAAGTGACAGAGTCTTCATAAGACAGAGAAATTTTTTCTCTCTTTTTTTTTTTCATCTGCCATAACCTGCTATCCTAAAGAGAAAACCCCAGAGCTGTGTGAGATAAGGGTATCAACTCCACTCCTACTTGGGGAGCAAGCAGAGGGAGAGCAGGCTGTGGTAAGCACCACACCTGAAAGTGTCAGTAATGATGTGGAAGGTACATGGCCCAGCGATCGAGTATTCCACTGGCTGTGTTGGGTTAGGAGCATGATGTGCTCCAAACAAAATGGGAAAATATACTGATAAGTTTTGCTGACAAATTATGCATCAGAAAGAGCAGGACATCCTTTGAAGGTGATTTTTAGCACTTGGGCTTTGTCCTCTCTCTACGAAACACGTTCTCTTCAGTCACCCATGTAAAGGGGAACTCGCAGAAAGTTGTTTGTAGCCTGTTCAGGGGAACGACAACAGTATGGCTGCTGCCCCCATCTCCCAGTGTTCAGTAGGCACTGCAGGGAGGAGGCACTGGCAACATCAGTTCTTGCCTGGAACTAAATGGAAGAGCAGGTTCAGATCAGGCATTTGTCCCCTTCAGAGACATTTAGTGGCTATTCCTATTCAAACAGCCATACTAAACAGAGCAAGAGACATTGTTCCTTTTGTAATAACCTTGTTTAGAACTGACACAAATTAGCATGAGAGCACTGAAGTGATGCAACCTCACTGGAACATCCAGGATTCATTTGGGTGGTTGTCTAGTGTGATTTCTATTATCCTGTTTTTCTTCCAGCACTGGTTTCTCAGGATGAACTTGTAATCCTGTAATTGCAGAAGGCAGAGTTTTGCAGCTTTAAGAAATAGTTGTCGTGCTAGGAGGTAGTTAAAACTGTCTTGATCAGGCTGATGTAGTGTGTTAGTTGGTTGCACAGCACTGAGAGATCAAGATAATTGAAAACCCTGCATGTAGATAGCATGAAAGGAAATTGACTTGTTTATTTGATCTCATTCCTTGTAGAACTGGGATTGTTCCTGGGGCAAACACCTTCTGGTTCAGGCAACCTGGGGACAATTGAGCTGGACAAGTAAGGCCCACTTGGGGGTTGTTATGGGCTGTAAGGTTTGAATTCCTCTTCATGGTGTGATAACAAGTAGTACTTTTGGGAACAAGGAGCAGTGGGAGCACAAAGAAATTTTACAGCATCTTTGGTTTTCTGGGGACACGCAGTCTCCTGAGAAGCAGGTTTGTGTCCCACCCCACACCTCACAGGGGTGATCCTGGGCTAGATGTTGGAGAGTAAATGCTATGGTGCTTGTGACATGAGCCTTACACAATTCCCTGAGGGCCTGCTATTCAAAATTAATATGTATCTTATCTGAGTCTTATGGGGATTTCCTAACAGATGCATGAAAGACTTTTTTTCTATTTATTTTTTTTTGTGGTGTCCTTGAGAAGTTGCATTAATACCATTGTATGAATATTTTCCTATCCTACAGACAATTTTATGTGGGGCACTTGGTCTGGAACATCAGAGAGAAACACTTCAGGCTCTGGGCTTCCCGATGATTCAAGTCTGGAATTTGAGTTTAAGAAATTAGACACTAATGCATTAACAGTTTACAGACTTTCAGTAGAAGTAATGGTTCAGTTAGTAGAAAAAGGCTCCTCTACAATTTTTCTGGTTTTCTTCTAGGCATACAAATTGTTTACATGGTTTGACTAAGGAACATGTTTTTGTAAGCAAAAGTAATAGGAACTGGGGACATGAATGTGCTAATTCCACTCCATGAATGCTCTTTTAAACACAGAGAAGTGGCATGGCTTGTTAACCCTAATATATAGGGGACAGCAGTGCATCCCAAATTCACGAGGGAGAAGGCACTGCACGCTGTGGGAGTTGCTGGGATGTCAGTCAAACACCATTACAATTTTACCTACAGGCACTGTTAATAGAAACTGTGATCAACAGCTCCTTCTCTGGGGTGAGAAGTCAGCGTCACTATCGCAACTGCTTAATTACAGCCTTCCCACAACAGCCTTCTCCAACTAGGTCAAGCCTCCTGAGGATTTTCTGGATGCAGGTAGATTTCGTGCTTGTTTTGAGATCTCCTTTCTGTCTTGAAGGGGGCAGTGAGCTTGCCAGAGGTTACCAGGTCTATAGGCCTTCAAAGAAAATCGGGTCATCAACCCAGTTCCTTGTTTGGTTGCTCTTCTTGGAGGAGGGGGTACACCAGGGACTCAACAGCCAGGGATGGATTTGGCTTGGGCTGAATCTTGGGTTGTCTGTAGGCAACCGTATCACCCTTGATGCCTGACAGTTTTGGGGACAGCAGCACAGAAAACATGCCTGGAGGTGTTAGGGAGCATATTCCAGTAATCTGTGTGGAAGTAGGTGAGGTGTAGAGTATGACAAATTTGCAGATAATAAAGAAAATGCTTTTTCAGTTTGCCTGATCATTGCAGTAGAGCTAAAACATCTGAAGCTTATTTGCCTGAAGCTGCTTTGCTTTTTCTTACTTCTACTTTAACATCAACTGGTGTTTGGTTAGCATGGAAAGGAAAAAGATTAATTAAATCAAAATCACAGTTTAAATTGCTTTTTCTGTCATTCTAGCAAAGCAGGGGAGTAGGGAACACAGATGAGAAAAGCATCTTCAGCCACTTGGATTCAGCACCAGTTTTACCCCTAAACTAGCAGGTAGCACTGCTGTCTTTGACACTGAGAAAAGGAAAATGTTAGCCCAACTCGGTCCCAATTTCAGGGGCTTGAGGACAGCAGGCTGGGTATAGTTGACAACTAATAATTTTCCATAGTGAGAGTAGTCTTTGGATCATTTCAGCAGGTGCCTTCATGTGGTCTGGTAACTTCAGCATTTAATTCTTTGAACAAGAATTGCATTTTCATTTGTTTAATTCTTCCTTGGATTGACTGTCAGCAATAAACCTTCTAGTACAATTAATGGTGAAATAAGTGCTTACTAATATTGGCATAAAAATACATGCACATACAATGCACACACATATATGTGCAAATAGGTTCGTGTGTGTGAATAAAATCTGTTCCCTTCCAGCCACTTAAAATATATTTAGGAGCCCTCATCCAGGAGGTTTATACACAAGGAATTGGCTACCTCTTGGCTGGGGCCTTCCTTTGCTTTGGCAACAGAGAGCAACCTCCCGTGAGAGCACTCTGTGAAGAAATAGTATGATTCATATTTGTAGCTGTTATTAGGTAGGCATGTAGGCATATATTTAGGTAGGTGAGGTATGCAGGCATATATTGTGTGTTACATATTTGGACTGCACGGGGTATTTTTAGCTGCAGGAGGCCCAATCACCAGAGGCTGGGCGCGTGCTGAGGAGAATTGCTGTAAGGGATAGCACACGCAGGAGCCGCCCGCAGAATTTTCCATCCTGCCAGGCAGCGAAAAAAGGCCACTGGAGCTGCATAGCTGGGTGGCCAGAGGAATGCCATTAACAGGTGGGACAGTTCAGAAAGCCCTGTGGCCTGGCTGCCCTGAAGGCTCTTGATCTCTCTCAGCCCCCGTTTGGGAGCAGTTGTCCCAGGTTCCAGCCTCCCCCTGACCCCTGGGACTGTGACACACGCAGAGCTGGTGGGGACGGTGTGGAATCTGGCATAGGAGGTTAGCAAAGTGGGAAATAATAGGAAAGATGCATTAGGGCTGGAAATACTGAGCAAAAATTAAAATGAGGTAAAATAGCCGTTAAAAACCCAATTCTATTAAAATTATGGGACAGGAAATTTTACAAGCTGCCCTTGCCCAATGAAGAAAAGCAGCCTAGAGGGACCAAATAACTTGTCTGATGTCATCAAGGGCTTTATAGCAGAGCTGGTAATTGAGCCCTCTTCCCCCCAGTGCCATCTAAGCTTTAATGTTGAAGGGGGTCCTTTCACAGCTTATCCAGTGACCCTTGGGGAGTTTAGGACAACTGTGGCAAATCCATGTTCCTGCACCACATCCTGTGTGCAGAGAGAGCCAGCTGCATCTCCTGGAAAGTACAATCTCTGCATAATGTGACCACAGGATGCCTTGCTCCTCTAATAGGGGAGTTGACTAAATGCCATTTTATTGTTATTAGACTTTTGCTTAATATAGTAGTTCCTTGAAACCAAACAAGAAAAGGTCCTCGAGGTGCTGTAGACTGTGCACAAATAATGGAGAGCTACAAGGAGCCTAAGATTTATATGGAGAAGAGAGAGAGAAAGTGGATGGGGAAACTGAGACAATATTTAGCCTCATATTGATGCTCCATAAGACGATGTGGTCTTTCTACAGAGTAAGAGAGAGGCTGCTGAAAATGATTTGTTCATAACATCATTATTCAATGAACAAAAAAGTATGTAGCCTTATCCAAAGAGGTAATCTAAGAGGTCTTTACTGTGTGCCAAACTAAAATTCTGCTCTTTAATTACCGATTTAGAAAATATCTTGGGCTCAATTTCCTCCTCTGTTACACTGTTATAAATCTAAGGGAATTGTTAAAGATTTATGGCAGTATAACTGAAGGCAGAATTGGGTCCCTTATGTTTAAAACTTAGTTTGCCACAGAAGTAATAATTCCTGTTTTCTAGGCAAGAGTTTAAGAATTCTGCAGACCTCTGTTTCTGTAAAAGAAATATGAACTACAGTAGTGTGGGTGAGTGATTAATGCTGGAGGGGATGTCTAGGGGCAATTGGAATTGGCTGGTGTGGAAAATCCATGTGCAATTCAGATTTAGGATCTGTTTGCAGATGCCTCATAATTTAAAATGTCAAAAAAACCCCAAACCTTAGGCCTTCATGTAGTAAATTAATACACTGCATGTTCAGCGTGCAGCAGGCTTTGCTGAGGTAATACCCTCATATGAGGTGTGAACTCATCCCATTCTCCTTAGTAAGGACTTAACTTCAAAATTGATTGTGACCCTTTACATCCTAACAGTATCTAAATCATGTAAAAAAAAGAAGTTCCCAGTTTTCTTTTTATTTAAATCAAATGATTAATGGCTTAAAAAGGAAAACCACTGCCTTATTTATTCAGACCTCAAGAAATCTAATGTTCGTGCAGATCTGTTTTATCCGTTGGCTTTTCATCTCTAAAGGAAGGGTCTTTCTAATGGGATCTTTATTGTTTTTCTCAGCTTCCACATAGGAAAAGAGCTCAACTTTGAAGGTTTACAGAAGTGAGTTAGGATGTGCCTGTATCCTGTGCGGAGGTGCCTGGTCTAGCCCGAGCACAGCGAGGGCAGCCCTTGCCCACTGAACAGGCCGAGCAGGTCTAGGGGAGCCCTGACCCTTCCCCAGGGCTGCAGGGGGGTGCTGTGAGCAGGGGCAGTTTCCCCAGGAGCACTGTGAGCTGGAAATATGCTGCTCTGAGATTTGTGGCACTTCTGACAAGTTTATGCTTTTCCTAATGTGCTGTCGGCCTACAGTGCATTGTAGAAATCATAAGGAGTTATAATACAAAACTATAGCAAAATATGATCCCTTTAAAATAATGTAATTCATTATCTGTTCAGGATAGCCAGTTTTAATTTAAATACAGTATTTAGGTCCAAGGTACATTTTTAGGAACTTCATTTAGGAATGAATTGAAGAGTTAATTATTCTAACTTTGCTCCCAATTTCTCTACTTCCTCTTCCTCAGTGGTGCTGGGGGATGAGGCGTGAGGGTTATGATCAGTTCATCACACACTGTTGCTGCTGCTCCTTCCTCCTTGGGGGGAGGGCTCCTCATACTCTTCCCCTGCTTCAGTGTGGGGTCCTTCCCACAGGACACAATTCTCCATGAACTTCTCCAGCATGTCCCTTCCATAGGGTTTGGTCCTTCAGGAACAGGCTGTCCCAGCATGGGGGTCACAAGTCCTGCCCAATAACCTACTCCAGCATGGGCTTCTCCTGGGGGTCACAGCCCCTTTGAAGCATCCACCTGCTCAGTATCCACCCTCATGGTGCATGTCAGCATCCCTGTGACCTCCCTGTGCTCAGGGGCTCAGCTCCTCACCCTGGGCTGCCCCTTGGGCTGCAGGGGAATCTCAGCCCCAGCACCTGGAGCACCTCCTGTCCCCCCTGCACTGACCTGGGTGTCTGCAGGGCTGCTCCTCTCGCACATCCTCGCTCCTCTCTTTGGCTACAGCTGCCCAGGGCTCTTCCCTCCCTCCCAAATCTGTTATCTCAGGAGCAGTAGCACTGTCACTGATGGACTCAGCCTCAGCTACCATTGGGTCTGTTTGGAGCTGGCTGGCATTGGGTCTGTCGGATATGAGGGAAGTTCCTGGCAGCTACTCACAGAAGCCACCCCTGTAGCCCCTCACTGCCACAGCTGGCCACGCAAACCCAGTACTCAGTGAAAACAGTAGCTCTGAATGAACATAAAACAGTTCAATGTTTAGCACAGTCCTGACTTGATGCATTGAATCATGATACCTGTGACTTTTAAGTACGGGTTTTGTTTGTTTTTTAAGTACTGATAAGTCATTAACTACCTAAAAATTAGTTGAAATTTAAAGGAATAAACCCCCCTGTTGTCACTGAGGTATTTTGCAACCTAAGCAAAGACTCAGGTATTCCAGATATGATAGATGTGCAGATTGCATAAGACATTATGCATTGCTCACTCTAAGATACAGAGTCCTGTCTGCCCTTAAACCCTTTGTTCTCTTGGCTGAATGCAGTTAATTAGCAACCGTCTCCATAGCAACTGCCTCATAGTACAAAAACATTGTCTCGTTTTTGCAGTTTAGCTTATCACACTGTTTACCTGAAGGGCTTTTCACTGCGTTGAGTCTCATTTGAGTTGGCTACATGCCTGCTCACGGAAGTGAATTGTCAAGATAGAAAAACACCATGGCAGCAAGATGCTGAACAGGGCCCTGTGTGTGGAACCAAAAACATTTAAAAAGTCCTGTGGAAACAAAAGTTGAAGTTTGCAATGATTTACGTCCAGTTTTAAGGCATGTGACTTGCCAGGAATATAGTGTATTTTGAAATCCTGCTGTACTTCTGCGCCTGTTTTACAGACTGCCCTGTGTGGTGTTCCCTTGCCTGTAACTTAATCTCAAACCTATGACCCTCACAGGCACAAACCTTCTTCCAGGGCCATCAGGAAACTTGCCTCCCTCCAAACCTGGGCTCTTTCAGGCAGGTCCAGCTTTTTCTTTAAGATGATGCTGCTGCACCCTGGTCAGCTGTGTCCATCATTGTAGTCCTATCCATTTTCCTTCATATTGGTAGGATTTCATGGGAAATCTGTGAGCATTGCTTCCATGTGATAAATTAGTTAGGAAGAGCAGGGGAAGAGCTATTGTGGTCATGTAATACACTGGAGATTTAGATTTATTCATGTCAACCATCACAGTGGTGTTAAAATACCTGCTGTGTACTCATATGACTCAGGCAGTTACAAAAGGCTCAGATTTGTGCTAATACGACTTTGTTGGTGTAGGATAACATATTTAAATCATGTTTGAACTTTAGACAGGGGTGTGTCTACATATTCACACACCTCTGTAGAGGATTACTTGAAGGTGTGAGTGTGCCATAGAAATGACAGTGAGATTTAACTGGTATCTCAATCCAGCATTTGTGTCTGGCTTGACAACAGGATGGGAGGCCATGGGAGAAGAACTGTTTTCTTGCTTATTAATGCTTGATTTGTTGTGGTTTGGTTGTTGTCTTTTTTTCTTAGTTGGCAGGAGAGTGGATGAGAGGCTGATCTAGACTGGGGTAATTCTCATTTTACCCTAGGCAGACCAGAAACCAGAACCTGTTATTCAGCCACACCACCATGCACTGGCCTCCCTTCCCTTTCCCAGTGACACTTTCAGCTGTCAAAGGTCATTTTCCCTTTTAGCCCCAGATGCCATGAGGGGCTGCTGCACCTTGATAAAAAGGCTACATTCAATATGATATGTTTGAAACAGTCTCTCCATAGAGATGAGAAGGTTTTTTGGGCTCTCTCAGGATAAAAAGCAGGAAACGTGCAAACACTGCCAGTACTGCTGGTGTAGTCCATTATTCCTCTAGAGCTTCTGGCTCACAGAGGGTTATTCTCATTTTGTGTTAATGTCCTGCTCATGCTATTCCACATTCACCATCACTATTAGTAGTACTTGAATTATAGCAGTGCTGAAAGTCTGCAGGCAGGATAAAGGCTCCATTGTGGTAGGTCTTGTGCTCACAAGATGAGACAATCTCTGCTCTGGCTCTGCTTTAAGACCAGCAGCATAAGTAGGTTTATCATAGGAAGAGCAGAGAGGGGAGAGAAAATGCTACAAATGATAGGAGACCCATGATTACATGGAGTAACTGCCCATTTATGTATCTCGGGGATTTTGGATGATGTTTGTTACCCTTGGAGCTGTAGAGTTGAAGGTAAATAAGATGCAGAGGGTGGTTGTAGCTCATCTCTGCAGCGAGCACTGTGGCCACAGGGCACTGTGAGGGAGCAGGAGGGCTTGGGACAGGAAGGGGATGTGAGTAGAGCAACTTGTGGAGGTGCCAGACCAAAGGGTGGGTGAGGTTGGCGACAAAAGGGCTGCTGAAGTGGGGGAAAAAATTCAGTGTGATAAATGGCCTCAGTGTTTATCCAGAGCAAGCTGCCTGCAGTTTCAGGCTGCCACATGGAGTTACACAGGCTCTCCCATGCCATCCCCTTTGCTCACTGACATGGTTGAATCAACAGATGCTTGAAGTCAATCCCCCACTTCCTCCAAGTGTGTAAGGTTGTTTGCTTACATTCACAGATCCTCCACAAACTCTCTTTGTATGGAAACCACAGAGAGTGTCCAAACTGTCAGGGTATTTTCCAACTTTTAAAAAGGCACTTAGTATTGTCAGCACCTTTGAATCCACATCTCAGTTCTCCTGAAGCCAGACTTACTAGATACCCTTAGGCGTCCAGGAATGGAAAACTCTAATGGCCTGAAAAAGCCTGCTAGAACTTGATGTTATTTAATTAGCTTAAAGTAGAGCTTGGCAGATGGCGAAACAGTGGAAAAGACCTCCCTTTATAAAAATATGGGCCACATCCTCAGCTTGTATAAACTGGCAGAGCTCCACTGAAATAGATGTTCAGCTTCTGTCAGTTAGCAGGGAAGAGAAAAACTTCTGAAAACAGGAAAAACATCTGTAAGACCACAGAAATACCAGTGGGGTTCAGGTACAGAAGTTGTTATTAACACTTTAAAGATTGTTCCACTTCCAAAGCAACTGGATCTTTTACAGTCTTGTTTTTGTTGATGTGCAATTCAGAGAAAGAATTTGGCTTGCTTTTCCAAAGCTGCATTAAATCTGCACATCTTGCAGCAGTGGGACGTACTCTGTGCTGGTTTCTGCAAGTCATTCACTTATGAAAGTGAGACATCAATAATTCATTCTAGTAAAGCCAGTCTCTAGAGTTGTGTAAATTCATCTATGACAACCCTAACCAACTTTAACTAAGTTTTTTTGATGCACGGGACTTTGATTGAAAGTTGTGAGCTCACCTCAATCTTTTCCAGTGAAAATTCTTGCTCAGATGAAATCTCCCATATGTTTAAAAGCTGTTGCATTCTTACATTTTGATGTTTCCCATTAATTGCTTGGATTTTTTTGTTTTTGTTTTTAATTGGAAACATGAAAACAAAACCTGAACAACAAAGCTGACTGCTCACTTGTCCCATTTCATGGTATCAACTTGACAGATTCATTAAATCTATAAAAGAATCAGGTCAGAATTGGAAGTGAAGTGAACTTGCTGAAAGCAATGCAGTGTTCACAATCTGCTTTCAGACTGGCTTTTCTGTACTTGCTCATTTCTCTTCATATTAAACCCTCTGTGTAATTTAAGGAGCTACTGCAGGTTAACCCCATACTATAGAATATTGTGAGGCTTCAGAGTTCACTGGCTCCAAGCTGCAGCTTAGAGGCAGAAATAAAAGCAGCAAGAAGGAAAGCTAACTTTAAATACAGCAGTGAGAGGGATTTGAGATATTGTTACAGGTTGCTAAACTTGGGCCACGCAAACAGTTGTGAAGTCACGTTTCTGGAGCGGGCGCTGAGCTATGCATGGGCAGCCTGTCCCTGCTCCCACCCACCGAGGCACGTGGTGGTTTAGGCAGGGGGTGAAGGAGGAGAAAGTGGGAGAGAAATCATGTCTGGTGGCATGGCACAGCCGGCCATCCCTGCGTGGATGCAGCCAGGTCAGGCGGCGCTCCGGTCTGCGGAGCCAGGTGGCTGCCTTCTTAATTGTTTTCTATTTATTTATGATATATTTAATGATTTCACATAACCATGTGACATTTCATAAATTCTTCACATTCCATAAATCATGTGATTTGTGGTCAGTTATGATTTCTGTTGCTTTTGATGCTGCCACCTGCAGCCATCATTGCAGCTGGGAGCCTGGGTTTCACTGGGGGCATCCCATCCCAGCACCTCCTCCCCAGTTCCCAGCAGGAATAGGGCCTTGCTGCCCTGCAGTGGTGACTGAGGCCCCAACCACTCCTGAAATCGCTGCCCCCTCCCACCTTATGGACCACCTTTGAGTTATTTTCTTAGCAGTGGATGTGCCAAGGTGTGCTGGGGGCAGTCCGATCGTCAGGGGCTGTGACAAGTGTCCAGACCTCAGCAAAGGGTTGGAATGGATGACCACGGGTGGTAACTTTACAGCCTGTGTTGGCATTTGAGCCCAGGATGGCCAAGCAAGGAGCATTTCTCAGGCAGACCTAAGAGGGAAAGGTAGGGTACCCCTCTTCTCACCTGCTGGAGGCAGAAGCCACCAGGAGCAGAATCCAGCTCTGTGCCTCTAGCGGGCTAAGCTGGCTTCTTCCATTTTTCCCCTCAAGGAAGATTCACAGATCCCTATTAATAAATTACAAACCATAGTAAATGACTTGAGAGCACTATTTAGTGGCTCTAGGGCTCTGCTGTTTATGAAACCATCCATTAAAATAATGTATTTTGCTTGTGTATCCTTGGAGTTAGGGAAGGTTTGATGAGAGTCTGAGAGCTGACATATGTGCAAGCTAGGGAACAGGCACATGACATTTTTGTGATAAGAGTAATATGACAGCTTGGCCTATAGCATGCCTGTTATTGAAACATCGAAATGACCTGAGAATTCATGGTTAAATGAGTAGACTTTCAGTGCTGTGTGTAATTCCAGGTCTTATTATTTTTGCAGCACTAGACTTCATAATATGCAGGGCAAAATACTTACAATTGTCAAATTGCTTGTGAGAATTGGAAGCTGTACTGGACAATCGAATGAATTGATGGGCTGGCTACCACTGGCAAAGCTTGATTTCTAAGGTTGTGTAGATTAAACGATAAAAGATAACCTAAGGTCATAGATATAAAGCCTAATAAGAGCTTTCCTTCTAGAAAATTGTCCTACAGGCTGTTAAGAAGAATGGTGCTGAAATACAGAACAAAACTCTCTGGACAAAAATGTAATAGCAGGTTACTCATGAAAAGCCAGATTCACCTGAGCAGCTCCCCAGAGTTTCTTCAGCACAGATGAGGTGAGGGTCTGGCCAGAAAAGCAGCTCCTCTGGGAAATTGCATCAGGAAAAATCTGGCCTGTAGCCACTGGAGTTGGGAGAGTGCTGACAAGGATTTTTTTGCATATATTCTTACTGTTCTGCTTTGGCAAGTCACAAGCCAGGATTTCACATTGTCCTGAAAACTGTGAGGGTGGTTTATTTTATTTCACATATAGAATACTATTAGAGGACCACTCTCAGGCAAGACTGTGTGGCCATGGAACGCTGAACTGAGGTGATGGGTTATTTGCAATGGCATTCTGTCCAAATTAGGTTTGTGGCTATGAGGGTGCTGTATGCATGAGCCCTCTCTGCACAATTCAAATCAGCATTTGAATTTGATTTTTGACACAGTGATCCTGTGCCTGCTGGAGGTCCCTTCGGGCAGCTGGGACTGAACACCTGTGCCTCTCATGCTTCAGCTGGAATACCCCTGGAGAACCCACAAACCTGTTGAAAAGGGAGGCTCAAATTAATTTATTCTTGCCCAAGAAGTAACTGTTTAATACAGGAGTTCAAAATTCTGTGCAGGGCTCTGACATGCTGCCTTAAAAATGAAGCCACTGTGCCTTATACAGAGGGGTGTGCATGTGTGTGTGTGTGTGTCTGTGTGTGCCTGAGCACTCTGTGTGGGTTTGGACATAATGGGGTTTATTAGGAGCTCTGGGAGAAATCAGCCAGGAAGAGCCATGTGACTGGTGAGTTTATTTGACAGCATTACCCTACTGGTTCAGAAACTTAAGATACCAAGGCTGTGGTGGAGGCTGAAGTGCTGTGGTGTGGTGGGACAAAAAGTGGATCCCTGGACCTGTGAATGGGCTGAGCTTGGGACAAGAGGAGCTGGCTCCCAGAGGGATAAATGAAAGCCCAGGGAGAGAGACAGATTGTCTGAGTTTCCTGCACTGATGTCTCACTTGGAGGGAAATTCAAGCCTGTGTATAGAAACAGAGAAATAAAGAAATAGGGAATTGGAGGAGGAAATTTCATGGATTTTGACTTTGTTTCTGTGCTATAAGCAGAAGACAGGGAGTGAAATGGCCATGAGAGAAATGTAAAGCATTTGGAGCTTCAGCAATGGAAATTTGGTGTTAGGGTTCTTGACTCGAGGTTGATACTAATCAGACAGAGGGAAGATGTCCATAACACAGAGTTGCTAGGTAAGGAAACACATAAGTATCTATAAGCAGTGGAGTTCTTCTTATATAAAAACAAAGGTATAATCAGATTCTTCGTGTGCTGTATTTCTCAACACTTTAAATCACAGTTAATATTTGCAATAATAGCTAGATTCAGACCACAAACGCAAAATATATACATAAAATTGCTTAATTCTAGACCTCTAAATTAATTAACAGGCAAGAAGTAAAAAGGACCTGCCTGACAAAGATGCTCATAGCATTGCTGTGCCACCTCAGTAACCTGAGCTTTACAAACAACTGCTGTGTACAAGGTAGCTGAGGTCATTTCACATCCCCAAAGCCAGCCAGAAAACCTCCAAGCAACTAATGCTGGACCTGATCTTGCATATTTTGCTGACCTGCACTCATCAAAACGAACCACTCTTGGTGAGCTCATGGTTTCACTGAAATCTGCCAACTTTGGAGATTTTTGGTGTATGTGAGAAAACTGAGTGATGTTTGGTGTGTGCTTGGATGGTGGCACAAGATGTGGGCTTGTTTCTGTAGCTGAGTTTAGTGGAAACTCATCAGCGTCTTTGGTGGCACATGAGCTTCTCCAGCTCCTCCTGACAGCACTCTAATCAGTGTGAAAACTCTGGACACCGAAGGGTGTAAAGGCTGGTCCTTAGAGCACGCTTTTGAAACTTACAGAAATGTATTCTTTTGCTTATTTGTGCTAAAGTAATGTGTAAGAAACGCTGAGTAGAGTTGAAAGCTCAGCAGAGTTTGCCACCCAAGTCTGGGTGGTAAATCCACCTGCATTGTCTTGCTCCAGCCCCTGCTCAGGCCAGGCTCCCCTTTCATGGGAGCTGCAGAAGGACTGACACAAACAAAGGAACTTTTGCTCATCTTGGGAAAGGAAAGCAAGACTCTTTATTAAAGCTGAAATGTTTACTTTAAAGATAATTTAGTTTACATAATTACTTTGTTGCACAGGTGGGTTTTTCTTTACTTTCTGTAATTATGACTCCAAAGTTCAGTCAAGTTACTTCTGAATAGCTGCTCCCTGAAGAAAGTCTGTCGCTGCCAGTGATGTTGATGAGGTAAAGTGTTCTATCACTTTGCACATTTTTATTAAGCAGTGGGTTGAAAGGCAGAATAATTGGAAAGCCCTGTCATATCTTTGATAAATGCTTTCTAACATTGATGTGTTTTGCCCAGCTATGACAGAACCCATTAGAATGACATCTATTTCAGCTGTCGCCCGTTCGGATCTGCATGCACTCCAGGAAAAAGGAGAGTTTCTTCCAGGAAAAGGGTGCAGGAGGGGAACACCCTCCACTGCAGGCTTTGGGTGCTGGGCCCCACGTGGCAGATCCTGACAGGATTTTTCTGCCTTGTTTTCAGTGTGGGCTTTTTTATTCCATAGCTGGGGCGGGAGTAGGAGGCCCTGCCAATTGGTGTATTTATTCATTTATTTATTCTTTTTTTAATCTAGCACAGTGAGGTTCTGCTCTTGGATTTGAAATGTGGGTGTTACTTAATATAAATAATAATCAGATAGGTGTGTAACATGTTTCTCAATGCTAACATTCAGCTTAATGCAGCATTTTTCATGAATCATTTCCACAGCTCCTCTTCCAAGGAGAATTTCTGTAGCAGGTTTCTTTTGGCAAATATAGAGGCTGACTGAATTTAAGTGTGGGCATTATTTGAAAGTATAGTGCCAGCTGCAAGATGCTATTGTGTCAAAATTATAATGGGTAGTTAAAAGAACATTATTTCCACCTCAAAATTAATAATTTAAAACTCCTAGTAGTATTTATTCGTGACTTTTGGGGGAAGTCAGACAGAAACCCCACAGTTTCTCCCCTGTGCAGTCAATTTCTTATAGTAAAGAGCTTTTCACATGAGAAGAAATTTGGATACACTTACAAATAAAACCAGGGTAAGTCTAAAAATACTAATCATCAGAAACTGGATTTAATAAATGAAAATGGTTGGTCAAAAAATAAAATGGATTTTGTCCCTTTAATTATAAGCAAAAAGTACAGTGTGAAATGCCATTGTAACTGCAGTTGACAGTAAATTCAGCTCTGGATCAGACCTCACATGGCTTGAAGTAAAACAGAGATGTTACTCTGACTAATTTTGCATTGTAATAATTATTTAATGCTTACAATGAAGCCTTGTCCTTAGGGTTTTATGCTTTAGCTGTTTCGTACCCACGCCTTGTAGTTATTAAGTACAGACAAAGCTGCCATTTTTTTCAAATGGCATAATGTATATCAGTGTGTGTCAATGAAAAACATCAGAAATAGACATTTTCTGGTAGAATACATTAACTGTATGAAATCTGGAACAGTTTATCCAGCTTTGGAAGTTTCTTTAAGCAGGGCACAAGCCATAAATAGAGTTCTGTAAGTACAAATGGCTGTCATTTCAAAAATTTACAGATCTTAATTTCTACAGAAGTAGAGTTTGCTCCATTTGTGTTCCGTCATATGCTTTTGGTTAATTCCAATTTTATTCTCATATTAATGAACTAATTTCACCTTATTTCTCAGGAGGTACTTTGTAATGATTGTCTTGGTTTTATTAAACTACTGAAAATGCATACATTTTGCTTTTCAGTACAAAACAGTTTTCTTGATTCTGTGATGTTTGGTTTTAGCCACCTTTTACAAGTCTGTAATGAACAGCTTAATGCAATATTGAAATAGAACTTGGAGTGTTTGGGGCGGGGGTTCTTTATGCCAGGACCACAGGATTAGATCTAAACACGAGGTGTATCCTGGTGATTGTGTGACAGGATAAGTAGCAGGTTCAGTCACAATAAATGTGTGAGAATTCAGAAGTCTTAATGCTCCAGGCAGGCATTGATGGTACAACTGCAGTTCTCTGGGCCCTAACTGGGGGCCTGAATGTTTGACAGACAAGCTCCTTTTGATCTGAATAATTCCACTTGAAGTTGAGGTCAGAATCATTCCTTCATGAGGGTAGGAGGAGGCACGTGGGAGCTTCACAGTATTAATGCAGGGAAAATCATATGCCCATGTGAAATAACATCATGGGCTGTTTCTTGCCCTTGGGCAGTAAGTCCTTACCCTTGGAAAAGAGCCAGATGCTCATATCATGTAAATCAGTGTGATTTTCCCTGGCATGCATGAGTGCGTGCCCATTTACGCCACAGGAGGATGTAAGTTGTTGCTGTTTTGTTTTGTTTTTTTTTTTTCTTGTGTTTCTTGAATATCATCTAAGTGCTGACCCTGCCAAATATTGCATTGGATATCAAAAGGCTCCTCCATCTCAGAGGGAGGCTGGGAGAGGCAGCAAGGGTGGTTAGGCTGTTGTGAGACCCATGTGTAGATGTGATTTGGACATGCAGAACAAATACTTATGACCTTTCTGGTACTAACTTCTTGCAATTAGGAAAGCCCTCTGACTCAGGAAGTTTAGCACTGTGTTTGGCCAATATTTGATAGTTATGAATGAATTATACATGGTCAAGCAAAAGTAGAATTAATTTGAGGAAAATCTTCTTTTACAAATATATGTAAGGTGGCAATAATATGGAAAAAAGCCCAAAAAACATCTCACAGCCTGTCAATGATTTATTTGTTTCTCTAGCATTACTATTAAAACCAACTCAGTGAACTGGGTTGAAAGAGGAAAATCCCCAGATGTTATTTAAAAATGCCAGTTCTAAGATCATATATGTGGCACGTTTTTATGAAGCTCACAAAAGAAATCTAAGCATTGACCTCTTCCCTGGGGGGTACAGTATATTCTGTTTAAAATGTTACCATGTACTCATCCCACACTCACCAATTTTAATGCAATGTTACTGTGGAGGTGAGTCCTTAAATTTAACTGTTCAATTTTCGGATCAGATTGGGTATCCTTACCCAATTATGAGGGCCCTGTGATACTTTTCTGCTCAAGAAACTCCTAATAGGAGTGGCTGCTCTGACAGATTGCCATTAATCTGTAAATAATGAGATTTTTCCCTGTTATGCTTAGTTGTAAGCTCTTTGGGGAAAGGATCATCTCTGTGCCCTGTGCTTAGCTCAGTGGGGCTCTGCTCCGAGGTGGGGCCGCGCTCCCTCTCCCATCCGCACCGCCCCCATAAATAATCGTGCTCGACATGAAGTAAGATGAGGGGAATTCTTTGTGTGAGGAAGATCATTCTTTAAAGCCCAGACAGACAGCTAAACTGCTGGATCATTTTGCTCCTGGAGGGGACTGGCCATTTTCCCTGCTGGGGCGCAGAGGGGCACGGGCAGCAGCGCTGGGAGCGGGGCTATTTCCAGGGCCAGGGTGGCGTTG
Organism: Lanius collurio; assembly: GCA_020086605.1. Lineage (NCBI taxonomy): Eukaryota > Metazoa > Chordata > Aves > Passeriformes > Laniidae > Lanius > Lanius collurio. The sequence continues at coordinate 6,225,911 of JACBWW010000041.1, forward strand.
GTTGACTCTCCTCCTCTCCCCAGCACAGCAGCCAAGCTCAGAACAAGGCAGATTTTTCTGGCTGGCAGATGCCTGCCCAGAAAGGTGATCACTCTGCACCAGGCAGCTGTTCCCCCTCGCCCCCAACACCCCCACACGTTTCCCAGCGCTCCCGCAGCAATGTGCTGGAAAGCTGAGAGTGGTGTGGCCTCCCACAGCCCCAGGAACTTGAAGATGCCTATCCAGAGCAGCCAGTCTGGAGCACTAAAATGAGGTAGAGCCCCATCCATGAGCCCAGGAGCATATGGGCTTTAAAAGGATATGGTTGGAAAAGGGGTAATATGGCTTTAAACTGAAGGAGGGTTGATTTGGGTTAGCTGTACAGTCAAAGTTCTTTAAAATGAGGTGGTAAAACACTGGAAGAGATTGCCTAGAGAGGCTGTAGATGCCCTATCCCTGCAAACATTTAAGGGATGTTTAGATTGGGCTCTGAGCAATCTAATCTAGTTTAAAACATCCCTAACTGCAGAGGGGTTGGACTAGATGAGCTTTGAAGGTCCCCTCCAGCCTAAACTATTCTCTGATTCTTACACAGAGCTGTGACTTAGGCACAGCACAGAAGCACAGGGAGCTTGGGGAGGTCTGAGAGGACTCACTGAAATTGGGAGAGCTGACAGTCAGGGTTAGGAAGCCATTAGCAGCCAGCATTATGTCATGTCTCCTTACTGCTGCCAAGCCAGGTTGCTGTTAGAAAATAACTTAAAAGTTCAAAAAAATAAAAAAAACCCCAAACCCCCAAACAAAAACCACAAAGAAAACCCCCAACAGTTGGGCTCATTTGCAACGACAAAGAAGGATGTATTTGCTTTAAATTACACAAAGATTAAAAATGCTGATAGTGGAAAAAAATCTTACCTATGGCACTTTCAGTTAACTGAGAAAGTTCAGCCAGCGATTAAACTGCTGAGAGGGAGGAGAGCACAGATTGCATTTCAAAGGGAAATTCAAGCAATGCATTAACGATTATTAATGTGTGTTATTGTTAAAATAATCATATTTATTATGGTCTAGCCTAAGGAGAACCAGCAAAAATGGAAGTCTTGTTCTGGAGACTGTAGAAACATGCACGCAGTAGGTGGTCCCTGGCCTGAAGAGCCTGCAGTCTAAATAGTCGTAGATGGAGTGGATAAAGCCCCAGCCCAGCTAAGGAGAGAACAACAAGAAATGCTGTGGGTTTGCATCTGCCCTGCAAGGGCCTGGGTAATATCTCTTGCCCAGTTCTCCTTCCAGTGTTTGCTATAGACATGTGAGGGCTTCTGGATGATCCTGACTGAAAAACAAACAAACACTCAGATGTGAGGAGTAGGGAATTATTGATGTATTGGTGGTATTGGCTCTTGTAGATGTAGTGGAGGCCAAGGATGGGAGACAGGATAACGTGATTGCTGCTGCAGAGTGAGCCACAGGCTTGGTTCCTCACTGCTTTGCCTGAATAACAGAAGAATTTTACACCCACTTGCACAGATAGAAACATCACCCATGATTAAAAGCAGCAGTTGTTTATTTGCCACTCAAATATTTTTAATTGTGTTCTGCCTATTTTGGTCAGCCTGCTCTGCTGGGACGCTCGTGTCCACGAATGCTTGGTGTAGTAAAGGGTTACAGATGCCCTCAGGAAGTGGTACCAGTTTCCTAGGTGGGAACTGGTTGGAAAAGCAACCAGACAAAACCAAACCAAACCAGAATTAGGGCTGTCTTCCCTGTGCATCCGGCCATGCCTGCCATTACAAGCAGCTGTTTTTGCCCTGCCTTACAAACTGCTGTTTCTAAATGCGTATTCCCCCAGTGCTCTTTGTTATGCTATCGGGATCACTGACCCCTAATAAGGAGTAAATGTGGTGGAAGAGGTGCTGAACAGCTTGGCTGGAGGTGAATCCTTGTGATGCTCTCAGTGCACACCAGGAGAGGTTTGCTGGGACAGCTGTGCTGGGCTAGCCCTCCGTGGGGAATGCAGGTTGTTCTGGCAAAAGAGGGCATTGGCCATCACCTGGTGTTGTACTTCAGACAAGATATATCTGCTCTAGGGCTTTTTCTGAAATTCACTTTTTGCTAGTATTTATGGCTTCATTAGATCCCATTTTGAGTCTAGTTTAGTCATGCAAAGTTGAGGTTTCTCCCTCTCCTGCCATGGTCCTTACCCCAGTCACCCTTGATCCGCTGCCAGGGCTTCACAGGGGCTGACCAAGCTAACCTGGGAGCTGAGAGGATGTGTCAGCATGGCACAAAAAGTATAAAATTGGCAAGCAGGGAGCTCCTTGCTCCGGGGTGAGCTCCTGTGGCAGCCCAGTTCCAGCTGACTGTTACAGCGGCTCCGTGAGCGCGAGGCTGAGAACATCACTGGTGACGGTGCCTGACACAGCAGTGCAGGAAAAGTGCAGCAGGGTGGTCTGGTGGCTCCTGTGTCAGGAAAAAATACCAGTCCCACACTCTCTGAGAGGGCTGTGGTTTAGGAAATCCTGGTTTTGTGCTTTGGTGATGAGGGGCTGCCTTACCTGCAGAGGGATGTAGCTGTGCTGGATGGGGCGTTGTGCAAGAAACTTGGGAGGCTCTTCCAGTCTCCCCAGCTGGTGAGGAGGGGAGGAAAACCAGCACTGTACCTCCTGTCTCCTCTTTTGTGCAGGAATTGCACTATAGAGAGCAGAGGCCCCTTATCCTGCCTGTCTTCTTTGACTTAGAATTCAGCCAGCTCTAATTATTAAAAAATAAACAAGCCTGTAACTGCTTAAGAGCCTTAAATCCCCTAAATGACAGGGAAATAGCCCCTGAACACCACCGAAATAGTCTATTCTATGTCTGCCTATCCTGGCAGCAGATACAAATCATCATTAGTGGGTCACTCTGACACAGATCCCTTAATGTAAGTGCTACATTACATTAACAAGCGAGTCAACAATAATATTAGCAATAAATGAGAAATTAAATTCCTAGTCATTCATCCCTTTGGGTTTCCCAGTGTGTCTCTTGTGTTTTTCTTGTTTTGATCCTAAGCATTTCGAAACAAGAAGTGTCTTTATTTTGTGTCTTGTGGCGTGATCCCAGCCCATTAAAATGGATGACAGTACTGCTGTTGACTTCAGTTAGCAATTACTGTAGGAAAGAGCACATGGTGTGATTCAGAAATTAATAACTATATACACTAATTTTAAGGAGAGGGTAAAAAAATCGAACTTTCTTGCTGAACTGATTTTAATTTAAACTGATTTTTCCCAACAATTTTTCCAGGAAAACAGATAAAAAAAAAACTAATTTGCATTAAATTGGAATACTTTTACTTTTCTGAACCAAGAGAGAGTCACCACTGCTAAGCAACAATAAAAGATAATGTTTGTACACACTAAGAAAACTCTAAATGTGGAAGACTCCCAAGCAGAACTGGAGGTTTTGCTGCTAATTTTAATGGAAGATGTGGCTAGACCCTCAAATGGCTCCACAGCCGAAATATTTAAATTGCTTTGTCTGTGTTTCCTGTTGCTAGATGTAGACTGGAGCATTGTTTTGTTTGTTTTGTTCAGATTGCAGCAGTAGCTTCGTTCCAGTATGTGATGGAAAATTGCTTATTGGACTCTCCTGATCAGAAAGCACTGATTATGGGATATTAACTGTAGTGCTTTTATGATGAAGACTATTAAAGACTGAACCAAAAACCACAACCTCATTGCTTTCAGAATTAATGCTCAGAGTAAACCTGCCTTGTTCCTGAAAGGTTAGTCTCCAGTGCATTAATTCCTTGGTTCCCTCTTGGCAGATGTATTCACTGAATTGCACTGGTGGTCTGAGCATTTTTAATTTCACTGCCTCTTCACCCAAAGTGGACCTGCAGAACCTTGTAGCTACAGCTGGGACAGATTGCATGTAATCAATTATAGAGCATTAAGTATTGCAAACCAGAACAAGGCAAGAAAGGGAAAAACTCAGTGCTGAGCTCTCCCCTGGCACGTGTCTGTAATTAAATGCCTACAGACCTTTCTGGAAGGGCAGCGGGGTGCTCAGCAGTGCCAGCAGGGAGGGCTGGGGACAGGGGTGCTGGTGGAGACTCACAGCACTACTGGGGTGTAGCTGGGTGCTCCCTCTCCCTGCACTGCCAGGGTTTGGCTTGCTGGGAGGGAGTGGGACACATCTCCCTCCCCACCCTCCTCTGTGCACATCCAGGAGCTGGTGAGAATGGTTCTGTCCCCCAGTCCCCAGAGACAGGTCTGCTTAATTATTTGTCACCTGGGATGGCTGCTTTGTTGCTGGGTGCGTCTGTGTTCTCACTGATTGGAAGTATCACCCTTATTTATGGCTGGAGGAGTGTTGGTGTGCACTTGGGATAAAGTGCCTGCAGTGACTTCCTGGGGTGGGGAGCATGGCTGAGCACCTTCTCCCATCAAGACAGTAAAACTGACTCCTAATTAACAGAAGCAGGGTATTAAACATGGAGAGCTGCTGATTGAGGCAGAATAGGGGTTCTTAAGTTTTCAAGGGCCTACATGAAATCAAATGCTGAAAATATTACCACGTTCCTCCGTTGTGGAGTTTGGGGATTTTGTTTGGATTGCTTTCTTTCATCCAACTTTGTATCAGTATAGATTTCTTTTTTGCAGCTTCCTTAGATATACAAACAGTCTAAATAATATAAAATAAATGTTTGTAAACTCTAGATACGTAGATTGTATCTTATTTATTCTCTGTAGCCTTCTCCCAAGGAGCTGTTATGCTGTGTATTTGTCCTCAATATATAGACTCAATCAATATTTTTTATGTTTTCCATAACCCCAGCATTTACTTAGGAGTATCATACTAGCTTTTCAACTAGTAGAATCCATCTAAAATCCTTTGCTAAAATACTGAAAACTCTGTGTCTTTTACTTCTAGGACTGCTGTTGCAGTGAGGTCAGCATAACATTTTCCCGGTGGGTCATAGCTTGCTGACCAGTGTGGAAATTTATGAATTGCTGAAATTGTGATGTCAGTTAGTAATAAATTCAAGCAAATGTGAAATTTTCATTCTTTCAATCATAAAGAAAATTTAACTGATTTTTTTTTCTGTTTATGATACAGAAATTTAGGCAGGACTAGTTAGAAGGAGTAAAATGGTTAAATCCATAGGAATATATTGGCTTTGTCTCTCATCCAGTGGTTCCATCTTCATGGGTGATCCTTTGCTACAGCAGCCTCAAGCCTTCCATTATGGGCTTGTCATGCAATTTATCACTCAGGTTTGTAGCTTTTTGTTTCAGTACAATTGCTGATCCACTCTGGTCTTGCTTAAATTTACTGACTGTTTCTTACAGCTGTTCCAAGTTTTCCATGAGTCATAAAATATTGCACGTAGGTCAGCTACTGTGAGAAAATAGTTGATGTTTGTTAGTGTTAGCCCTAAAAGATGTCTCTCAGGGGTTTGGCCATACCCTTCATGCTGTGTCTGGGGGGTCAGAGCCAGTTCAGCTACAAACCCCGTGGTTCTTGGGTTTGCCCCCCATCCCCTACCAGGGAAGCGTGGCTCAGGTCTGAAGCACTGAACCACACTTGGGCACACACGTGTGAGTTACAGCATGGGAACTGAGCATCAGATTGTGTGCAAGTGGTTTTGGATATATGCAGAGGATTCCTGAGCAGTTACTCATACTGCAGAGGGCACTTTGAGTCAAACTTGTTTTGTCCCCTCAACTCCTGTTTGCCTGTTTGCTGAAGCACTGAACAGCAGTGTTACTCAGCATGTGGTCTGTGCATGTCTAGCACTCCATAAAACTTCAAAAGATATTGTGAGAGGACTACACATTTCAAAACCTGAAACAGTCCAGTCCATGCTAATGTTCCCATACTTGCAAGTAAATAAACAAAAAAAAAAGAAGAAGAAATAAAAGTGGCACGTGATTATTTGATTTTTAGCCTTAAATTAAGTGATAGAAATTGGAATCTTTGTGGCAGCACTGCAGAAATTTTTTTTTGAGAAGCCCTGGCTTTTCCTTGGTGCTGTAGGATTGAGGGTTGGCTGTGTCTGGAAGCCAGGGCAGCCCTGCATACTCTGTGCACTTCAGTTCCTTCACCCACAAAGGAGAGCAGCAGACCTGGATAAGATTCAAAGAGTGCAACAAGGAGGATCAAAGAATTTTCCTGAGAACAGCTTCAGCACAAGCAGTGACTCAGTGGACTGCACCTCTCAGGTCCAGGAGTGGTGACTCACGGGAGACAGGGCTGAAATCAGTAGAACTCTGTTGCACAGAGAAGGTGAATGAGGAGCAGCTGCTCACTGCTTCTTCTGCAGCAAGTGTAAGGTTTAGGTGAGAGGCTCAAAACAAACAAAAGGCACCAGCTCTGAAGACAAGCTCTAGTGCAGCTGTGAATCCCTTTGAAAGGTGCAGTGGAAGCTGTATATTTACATAGGGTCAGAAAGCAAAAATTCCTTGTTACATCCAGAGGCACTGCTTCTGACTCAGGACGCTCTTGGGCTGCAACTTATTTGAATTTGGGAGAACTTTCTTGAGCTGTCCCTGCGTTTACCCTCCTTTGGTAGTGGGTGAGATGCTGTCCTCACTGGGCTTTGGTCAGGCCTGGCACCTCATCTCATGTGTCTGGGACCATTTTGCTCTTCAGTGCTCTTGTACAACAGGGATCTCCTTGCTGTTCTGTTCCTGATCATCCACCTGCTCATCTTCCTTCAGGATCCCCTTCTTTCTCAGTTCTTTTCTCCCAGCCCATAAATCCTCTATTTGTTAGAGATGAGAGAGGGTGGTGATGGGGCACGTTCCCTGTGCTCGGAGGCTGTGGAGTGTTTTAGAGGAAATTCAGCTTTTTCACTGAGAAGCAGCATAATGTATAGATGTCAATAGGGCTCTGGCAGTGTTTGAATTGCTTTGATTTGCTTGCCCCTATGTGTGCCAAAATTTATATGAAAAGAGGGAAATACTGGTTACTTTATGCAGCGCAGCTGTTGGGTTGCTCTTACCTCTCTGCTGTGCCTTTCACCAGCCCATTACATCTACCTGTAGTCTCTGATTTTCTGTGCTAAGCAAACTCTTTGAGAAACTGTGTTTTTAAACAGTCAGTACCACGGAACTGACACTTCAGAGTAACTGCAAATGTTGCAAATAATAAATAATGTTATAGCTATGTAATTATAATTTGATACTTAATTCCTTATGAGAGTGCCTTTGGGTCAACCTGAGAATGTGCTGTGATTTGAGCAGTTCATTTTGCAGCTGCTGTGTCATCAGGAGCTTTTGTGATCATGCTTGCAGTAAAAGGAAACACAACCACAGAACAAACTGGTGATTATTGTATATACTAATTTATGCCTTCTGTTTACAGTAGACTGACTGCAGTATTGATCTGAGCCTTTCCAAAACAGTTGTTTTGGGCTCAGTTTTGCCTTTTTTTGCTCAGAATACTCCCCAAACCATTCATGCATTCACGAACCTTTGGTTTACCATGCAACCAAAGCAGAATTACCTCAGGCTTCTGAAGAGAGATGCTGTATATCACACCTTCTGGTTGCTCCTTAGCTGAGTAGCTGAAGCACTGAAATTAGGATTACCTTGCAGTACTCTAAGATCTGTGTTTCATCATGCTGATCACTGCACATCACAGGGAGGAGATGGTGCTCATCTGAAAAAGCTCCCCAGTGCAGAAAACAGGGTTTGTATTGCAGAAAAAATAAGGGAAGCTAGAAGGGTTTGATGATCCAGAGTCACAACATGTGAGCTGCCTTCCCATTGTGAGGGACTCGTTACCCAGCAGAGACCCCACAGAGCTGGGCCAACAGCACAGCCTCAGCTCAGCACCACAAGGAGAACAGGGACAAAGTCACGGTGCTGGAGCAAGTCCCTGAGGGAAAACTTGAGTTCCATCTCTGCTGCAGGTCTGTTAGAGTAAGTGCAGCAATTGTGGCTGGAGCAGGGCCTTTCAGGGGATATTTTTGGATTGAACCTATGTTTCTCTATGTAGAAATTCAGTTTCATCCACATAAATTTATAAAGAGGCTTTTGAGGGCTGGCCTGTTGCCTTTGTGGGGCAAGAAAGGATAATGGGACCTGTCAAAAAAGGCATTGTTGCCTCCTCGAAATGGTGGTTGCTGCTCAGGAGAGGCTCAGCAAGATAAAAGCAGCCTTAGCAAATCAAAGATCTGCAGGGAACATGTCTGCAAACACAGTCATAAAATTTGCTGTAATAGTTCTTGGAAAACATGCTTGTCAGTTTTCTCTTACTTTTCACCTGACATTGGCTCTCACAGCAGCTGAGAGGTGGCAAAATTTCATCTGTCTTGAAAATTAGAATGTGGTTTGCTGTGTCTTGCAATTGATCCGATTAGCTAAGTACGTTTGGGGTTTATAATTAAATTTGAAAAGCCATGTTGTTCAGCGAATGGTATTGCACCCATAATTATGGATTATGGAAGTCACCTCTTCTGTATAAGCATAAAATCTGCATGAGTCCAAAAGTGGTTGGACTCATATTTCCATGAGCAACACAGGCAGATGATTTCATTGCCTTAGACAGAATTAGAATAGGTTTCATTGATGTACTCCTATCTAACATAAGAATATAATATATATTATGCTAAGCCTAAATCACTCAGGCTATACACAAGTGTCTTGCAGTACATCATAAACACAGTAACAATTCAACATTTCCATCAAAATCATTTGCAACTCATTTGTTTAAACCTGGTACTGCCTTGTAAATAAAATAAGAATTAGCCAACAATTGTATACTGAGTGCCTTTGTTCAGTGTATCTGCATGAACTAAAGTATACAAGGTTCAGAATCAATTATGTGGGAGCATGAATAACTTCTCAACTGATTTCAAAGCTACAGCATTTTGGATGCAGTAGGTTCCACTTTGACCTTGCATGCTAGATTTTAATTGTAAATAACCAAATACATTTTTATGACTACTCTAATTAAATGTTAGACATAAAATTGATCACAAGATGGTTGTGTTTATTTTTTTTTATTGTTATGTAGCTGCAATAGTGTTCCTGGTTCTGGTGTCTTTTCTGAGTGATGATCAGGACTACTGAGGTGCTTCATTTTAGCTAACAGCAGCACCACATCCAAGCAAAACATCAAGAGATCGTGGTAAAATGCCAGTCTCTGCTTTACAGCACTGTAGGAGAGAAATTCTAGTCAGAGAAGAGGGTACAGAGTTGGGATTCTGCTTTTCAAAGCCAACTGATTTTAGAAAGAAAATATTTAAATCTTGGAGTGTATTATTTTTACATGGCAGAAATATACTGGTAACACAATGAAAACAATAGTAGTAATAATAATAGTAAATATGGGAAATAATAGATTATGTGTAGCAGCAAGCTTGAGAATCTTGCCTTTATTTTCTTTGCAGATGCTCTTCTGGGTGTGAACTTGTTTGCTGGTTATTGTTTTGAGGGGAGCCTTTTGGTACTGTAGGGCATGGGGGTTAAGCAGGGAGGCAAGGGAAGGGAAAACACAGATTCACTATTTTGTGACCAAACTGTCACTAAGTCTTGAATTCAGTGAACTCAAACCATTGTGAAATCAGGTGCGACATGTAAATATTTCTGCCTATGATCCTCAAAACCTGCCTTTATTCTGAATTTTACTGAATTGGATCATGGCATTGCTGACAACTGCAGGAAAAGTCACTCATTTCTGGGGCAGGGATAACTGAAAGCCAGAGGTAAAATCCTCCAAAGACTGTGGTGACTCCTGGCCAGATATTGCTTCTTTGGGTGTCACATTCACGGGCTACTAGTTTGTTATCGTCTTTATGATTTGTTCAGTTTATCCAGCCAAGACCTGAAAATTAAATTCTAGCCTGACCAAAACCATAGCTCCCGTTTATCTGCTAGAGAATTGCTGGTTCCTTACTAAACTGTATTCATGGAGATTATAAATTATGTGTCCAAAGTCTGTGAAATCTGATAATACCGTGAGATCAGATAAATACCGATAAATAAATATAGACAGACTGCAGTTTTACATCAATATGACTTTGTTACTGTGTTTGGTGGTGTTGCTCCATATTTAAACCAGAAGAACTTGTATGAGAAGCTCGAGGACTGTGTGTAAAGTGGCTGGAAATTATTTTCCTGTTGTATGTTTTTTCCTTAGATTTTCAGAATTTCCAGTTTGGTTTCTCAAACACAAATATATACTCTAAATATGTTTTCATATTATTATTTCTGGAGAAAAAAAATAACATTTCAAAGATATCGTGAGCCTTGTGTTTTTAGGCTTATTTAGTATATATCTTTATATAGTTTATTCTAAATTAACAGTGAATTCTGTTGTGTTTGAGATCCAAGAGCAGTGTTTGAATTCCATGTTTGCAGAATGGGCTCTGACATAAAATTTCTCCCTTTTATCATTAGTGGAATTGATTGATGTCTTTGCTTAGCAGAAAGATTGCCACATGGATACAAAGATAGCACGTTTCTTGCTCTGCTTGAAGTGCATGTCATGCCATTTTGCTTTTAAGCATGCGGCTCAGAAGAGATGAAAAGAGAGAGCCCCTGCATCCCTCACCTCGGGCTGAGCACAGCAGAGGTGTTCTCCTTGTGCTCCCCTGGCACGCAACTCGCCAGGAACTTTGGGACAGGTCCAGTGACGGTTTCCCTCCAGCCTGGGGAGTTTGACTGGGTCAGAACCAGAAAGGCTGTGAGATAAATCACGCTGTAAAAGAGAACAAGTGGAGGCACTGAGTGGTGTATCAGTTTCAGGCTGAAAAGATTGACTTTGTTTACTCTGCTTCTGTGGAAACCACAACTCAGGAGCTGTTAGAGAGGAAGTTAATGAAGATAATTTCTAGATGGGCAAAAGAAAAAAACCACTTTGTACAGAGGAAAATCTGTTTCGGTGTGTAGGGAGAGGAGACGTTCCGGCAGGTGTGCGAGACTAGCCCCGCTTCTGCAGCGTCTCAGCAGCTCCGTGGATGGCAGAGAAAAATGTTAACAATACTCAAAGCCAGTTTGCTATCCTGCTGCCAATATTCCCTACAGTAGGACATGCAGGCACTGGAATTATGCATCCTGGGTCCCGTGGCGTCTGGCGAGAACAATCGCGGCGCTTGTTGGGCGGCCGGCGCGCTGTCAGACGCGGAGTCTCTGAGCGCGGTCAGCTGAGCTGCGTGTCCCTCTGTCCTTTATGCACTCCAGTTTATACTCGCACATTCAGAAGACGATGGAATCAATTAGCTCCTTGTCTTGCAAACGGGGCCCAGCTTTCCAGAAGAGCTGTAAGGGTGTGTCTGAGAGCCAGACAAGCTGGAGATTTCTCTTGGGCAGCTCGTGGGCTGGTTTCAAGTTACTCCATATTTCATTGTCTCCTATTTGCTGAACCTTGGTTTCAAAGGGTTGCGCTGGTTCGCTGTGCTTCTTAAAGGCACAGGTTCTTCCAGCTCCCCAGGCCAACAGAAGGGAGGACACGTTCTCCAGAAAGCCTGGGAATGGTTTCACCTGAGGGTGTGAACAGGGAGCCAAAAACGTGTTGGTACTGACACACAGTGCACAGGTAGAGGGGCTGGGCAAGGGAAAAAAAAATCTATTGGCTGTGTGTTTTGGATGAAAGGGTTTGTCTTTCCTGTGTTATTTTTCAAAGAATAACTGTATCATTACTCTAATGAGGTTCTTTTTGTTGTTGTTTTTTTTTTTTCTTTTTTTTTTTAAATTTTCTTTTGTAATTAATGTGGGCCAATTCAGTAGGAAGCACTGCGATGTTTGTGTTCCCCCTGTTTCATCATCTGACACTGGTGGTGTGTCTGCCTGCTCTGGACTTGTCCTGTGGTGTGGAGCATATCCCCCATGTTGTGCTAAATGCATTTCAAGAGAAAGGTCTCCTTGATAAATCTATTGCACAAATCAGACAAAGCTGCAGTGAGTTAGACACTGACAATAGATTATCTGGGCCAACTCTGAAATAGGGAAATCCATTTTGATTTGATTTGATTTTTTTTTCACTATTTCATTTGACTTGGCACCATTTTCATTCCTGTGAAAAGGCTGAAAAATGAGAAATAGCCCCTACTTCATCTGCAGCATCTAATGTAAAGATTTGAGAGGGTTTGCAGTTTCTTGAAGTTCAAGTGCTCTTTATTTTGGCTTGTATCAGTGAAGGCTGCTACTTTTATTTAAAAATAGCAGCTAGAGAGTTGCTGGTTATAACTTTCTGTCACAGAGGACTCACAGGTTGACCATATGCTGGGCAAAGGATCATTTTCCCCCTCTGTGTTTAGAGTGCTTTGAGGTCCTTTGGATGAAAATGTTTCAGTCAGATGAACCATTTTTCCAGTGTTGTAAATATGGTTATCATCACCATTAAAGAGCAAATAATATTGAAAAGAATGTCTCTGTGCCAAACAATTTTGAAAGAGGAGCTTCACCTACCTCTTCACTTGCCTGTACCCATGAGCTGAGGTCCAAACCCTGAAGACAATTCAAAGAATTCCTATACCAGCCCAACATACAGAGAACTGTACTCATGTTTGAAGCATGGGTGCCTTCTTCAGGCATATTTCAAAACTGGTTTGTTGAGTTTCCTCTTTTTAATTAATCATCTGGGCTTTCTTTTTGTTTTCCTAATAAATACTGCAGTAGTTTTGTAGCATGAAAAACGGTTCATGTTTTTGATCTGTTTGAAATAAGGGACTTAAAGCATTGGGTGAACACAATGGAAATAGCTTTCCCTGAGATTGTGTGTTTTTCCCCCAGGTGCAATAGCATTACTTGCCAGTTTTCTGCTTCCAAATCCCAGAGATTTTACTGTGCCCTGTCTAAGGTGTCATTTGAAGGGCATGCCTCCCTCACTCAAAATAGGTTTATTTTCCAAACCCTGATTGTCAGGGCGGCTGGAATCATCTTTTTGTAAAACAGTACAAAGATGTAATAGTTCATTATTACACCTTTGTGTTAAAAGTAAAGAATATGATGCCAATGCTTTAGGTCCTGCTACAGGCATCTTTAAACCCAGCAGTGGCAAATGAAATCAATCTGTGTAAGGTGGCTTTTTCTTTTTTGTTTAATTGGTAAAGGATCACTTGATGATCCAAATATTCTCCTGCATGAAGCAGAATAAATATGGAGTTGTACCAAGGATGTCAGGCTGCATTCCTGGTGAGACTTTCCTAAAGCAATCAAGGTTTCTTCTGCTTCTTGCACTAATCGTTAATAACTATGCTGTTGTCACAGCTCAAAAACTTTCCTATTGACACTTCAATCATTTTTAAAGATCCTGAATGTTCAGCAAGTATTAAAGTAACCTTTTGCACTCTATTAAAATTTAAGAACTGCTACATTTTTAGTGAATGCCCAAGCAACTGGATCATGAAAGCATTACCTTGTGCCAAGGGCATGATGCAGAGCACTGATTCCTTTTTAACAAATAATAAGAAGTTTGACTTTTCATTTACACATTCTGCCAATTGCTAACAAGTTTCCATCTTGTTCAAACACTGAATTGATCCTAAGAAATTGAAAATATTGATTTAACCCTCTGCCTGATTTGTGCTGTGGGCACCTGCTAGTACAGTCTTAGCACATTACAATTGCTTGGCTGTAATTCCTCAGGGGACCACTAATAACTACCACATTTGTCTTTTCATCTTCTGAAATTATGCTAGCAGTTGTCCAAGTCAATTGTGATTCATTTGATACTGCTCTCCTTCAAGACATATTGCAACCAAATAGACTTGCTCACCAGTAATATATCTGATGACATAGTTAGTTCTAGTTAATTGACAGAATGATTCAGGCTTTTATGGATGGCATTAATTGGTCCCTGGTGTCCATGCAATAATTGACCAGACAGTGTAGGCTACATTAGCTTCTCATCCAGTCAGAACAGTGGTAAGATGAGGTAAATGTGGTACAAATGATAAAATGGCTATATTTTAAATCAAACATTTATAAACTATAGAAGTGGGAGATTGTGGCATCAGGAGGGTCTGAATAATGGGAATACATAAATGTCCACATTCGAGGGTTGTGTTTTCTTTTTTTTCTCCCCACCCAATTAACACATGTGGTAAGTCACATTTAGATGCCTTAATGGACTCTGAATTGTGGTTTAATGTGTAAAGCAAAGTAGATGGAAGGGCTGCTCGTGGTGTTTCAGCTTCTCTGTGTTTATGCTGTAGAATTTTAAGCCTGGTGTTAAGTGTTAGAAGGAAGTTAGAGGTAGGGCAGGCCCTCGCATTTACAGAAAGTTCTTCTTTTATGTTTCCCTCTCAGAAAAGAAGATAACTTGTGGAATTATTTTTACATATTCCACGTGTCCAAGAAATGTAAAGCCTGTGCTTAAATTAAAAGTGAAATTTGTTAGAAAAAGTGAGATAAACAAGGAGAGTGACATCAAAACAATACTAACTTACCGCAGCACCTCTTGAAGAATAATCATTCTGAGATTTACCACCTACTTTTCTTACTCTCTGTTTTGTGTAAGAAAACCATGAAGATAAGCAAGGAGGGTCTGCTGGGTGTGGCTCAGGTTTAGAGGAATGTAACTGAGAACAGACACAGAATCAGGGAATACTTTGAGTTGAAAGGCACCCATAAGGATCACGGAGTCGAAATCCCTGCTCATCACAGGACTACCCAAAACTAAACCACAGGAGCTGAAGCAAAGAACAGTACTGGTATTGTAGGGGGGTTCAGTTTGGGCTGGTTCAGGGGTCTTTGTCTTGCAGGCCTATCTCACAGTTCATGGTGTACCTATCACCTGGGGCTCTGTTCACAGGTATTGGGTTTTAGGTCATACAGAAAGAAAATATCAAATATTCATCTAGTGGAGGGAAAAAAAGGAATTGGTCAAAGGTTCCTCCTCTGAGTATATTTTCTAGTGCATTGCCAATTTTGTTTTTAGTGCCTTAACATGGGACATTCTTTGGAGCTTGTTTTAAATCTGGAAGGTATTTTCTTGCTTAAAATTTAAACTTTGTTTTGCTACGAGCATTCCTCTGTGTATATTCCCACAAAAATAAAATTAAAAATTGGTTCCTCTTCTGTCTTTATGCAACTCAGATGTCTTCCCTGCCCCTGCAGACTGCAGCACTTATGCCTGTGCCCACGAGACAACCCCTGGTCCCCTGTGCTGCTCTCCCACCCCATTTATCAGCCCCCCTCATTCTGCCTGCAGTGGGTGTGTGAGTGCAGTGTTGGGCCAGGGCTGGCCCACAAACCTCCATGCATCCCACAGCCCTCTGGATCACAGCCCTCTGAGGCACGGGAGAGGCGCTTCTGTGGGGATTTGTAGGAAATGAAGATGTCAGCAACAGGTAGGCTGAGCTGCCCTGGGAATAGTCTCTACCCAAAATGCAGAGATTGCTGTGCTAATAAAGAATGCCAGCCACCATCAGCTTTGGTCACTTCATTCACTTGCTACACCCCTTTTCACTGCCCTATCCCTTTTGCTTAAATCTTTCCAAACTGCAGAGTTGTCACAACATCCATCATGCATTCCTTCAGCGTCGCACTCTTGGTGGGTACTGCCAAGAACAAACAATAAAACCAGTTGTTTCCCTGCTTTAATTTTTATGAATTGTTGAATGTCCTGAGCTCCCACTGGTTTCAGTCTTCTAGTGGGAATTGAGGGCATTCAGGGATTGCTGGGAAACTCAGCCTTTACACCATGTACATGCTGATTGCAATGTCTCCACTGCCTTATAACTTCTTCACAAATCAATCTTTCCAATCTACTAGTAATTTACTGCTCTCCCAGATGCCTTCAGCTTGATGGAATGATTTTTTTTTTTTGGAACTGATACCTGCATTTGTGTTGCAGGTTGAGTGGGTTGATACAGGAAAAATGGGAAAATCTTGAACCAAAGAAAGTCTTCTGGGAATGCATCCTTTTCTCATGAAATGGGTCCACTTCTCTGTTTTTGCAGGCTGAGCCACATTCGGATGAGGCCCTTCCTAGATGAAGTGGTGTAGTTTCTTTGTTTCTGCACAAAACATTGGGTGTTTATAGATGAAACCATTCCTGCATGGCTCAGTGGGTGTGTGTGCCTCGTTGGATGTGAGCATTTGCCATCCTTGGGTTCAGTGTAATCTTCTCAGGCAGACAAGAGGTGGTGTATTTCCCACAGGTCACATAAACATTATGATCCCTCAGAACACTGATTTCATGCAAAGGGATGTTATTTCTGGGTAAAGAGCCCTGCCCACAGGTTGGGTCAAATTAAATGTGATTTGTTATTGGAGGTATTGGATTTTATGTCGTAGAAAGCGATGCTGAACTTTCAGGCCAAGGATTTCTACTGAGCCTGGTATTGAATGCCAGCTGGTTTTATTTCCCACATTTTAGGAAAAAGACAAGACATTTATTTGAAAGTGAACAGTATTTTTTTTAAAAAGTGTATTTTATTTTATGACAGCAATTAAAATTAACCTACATTTAAAATAAAGGCTTTCATTTTACATACACCTTAAAGATGTCATTGACAACAACTTCAATGAAACCTTTCAAATACTGAGGAATGCAATTGACTTTAAGGAGGCTTAAGTACAGGGATTTGGTTTGTCTAATTTATATAATTTGCACTGGTTTAAAGCTTCACAAATTAGAATAAATTATAATAGTTAATATAACTTAATACAATTTACTAATTCTAAAACCAGGTAAGCATTTATTTAACCTCATAAAGTCAACAGTTTTACCAACTCAGATCTTTTCACCCATAAACATTTTGACATTGTAAAATGTTAATAATTTCTACTTAATCCCAAACTATTTTAAACCCAAGTTTAGTAAGATGTATGTATTGAGCATGAGCCATCATTTGTGCAAAAGAACAGATGTAGGAACTGGGATTGAATTTGTTATTTTTGTCCACTGATGTGTCCAGCATAAAGAGATTTATTGCAGGTTTCTGTTATCTTCTCTATTCAAGCACAGCTGTGGAACTACAAGCTTAGAAGAGGAAAACTCCTTGATCCACTTTGGTCCCTGTTGTTCTTTTCCTATGATCTTTCCTGCTTACCACAGGGACAGAGGATCTAGATGGCTCAGATTAATTTTCTGAGCCCACTGTTTGCATTCATGTCCAAATGCCATAAGCAGCTGGGCTTTAGATTCAAATTTGAACTCAACAGTGAAACAAGACTCTCTCGCTTGAATTTTTCTTTTGGCCACAGCTCCAAAGTGGTCCACAAGTGTCTGCCTGCCTGTTCTCCCCAGTCACTTCTGCAAATCCCTTACTTAATGTTAACTGGAGAGGTGATGTTCTTTAGGAAACATCTTTAGAAACTTCTTGAAAACAGGAAGGAGAGCAGCTGGGAGAGACACTCCACAAGTAGTTGACCCAGAGGTCTTCTTTTGGGGGTCTTGCTTGGGAATATAGAGAAAGAAAACTGACTGAGATCTGATTTCTGTGGAGATCCATTTTCTCAGATGCCCAAGTCAAAGGATTTCCAGTGCTCAGAGAATCAACAAATAATTCAGGCATAAAAGTTTGTGATCTAATTTTCTATAGCTGCTGAGTATATTTAGCGCGTGTTCACTGTTGAATGACCTTACTTCTGCACACAGAAATGTCTGTCATCTTCACTTTTTTTCTTTCTTTTTTTTGGTCTGGAGAATAAAAAAGAGCTTTTTGTCCAGGTAAGAATGAGAAAAGATGCAAACAAAAGCCTGCTGGAATGGCAGATGTTACAATAGGAAATAAATGCAAGGATGGAAAGATCTGAGTTACTGGATTTTAAAATCTTTTATAAATTGCCTCACATTTTAATTGAAGTCTTTCATTAATCTAGTGGAAATGAAAAGATGAAGGAGAAGCCTGGGTGATTGTTTTAAAAGCACTGTAATGACACTTTTGTTTTTGGTCTATGAACTTTTTTTTTTAACAAGATTGGAGTATCAAGCACTGGCAGGTGCAGAAGACACTCTGGATGAGTTTCTTTATCTATGAGTGAGTGCCATGAAGTGTGAGGCAGATCAGCAAGGCAATGATCTGCCCTGTGTAGGTTTGAAGAGGGATTTGTCCATATTGACTTGTCCTAAGTTTCTGGAAATAATTGCATTGGCTATTTCTGCTTCATCAAGCTTGCACACTCTGCACTGGAGCCTTCAGCTAGTTGCAGCAGTTGCTGTAGCAGAAATTCAGTTTTTCTGAAGTAATAATGTGGAGTGTGAGAGTTTCTGAGGGACCCTTTTTGTTACTCAGATCTATATTTCTTTCAGAAAATGCTATGTTATAACTTCAAGCCCAGCGTGTGATGTGATTAAGGTGCCTTCAGGGATTTGCTTTAGTGTTTCTAAGAGTGTCCTTTTGATAGCTGATGCTTATGTTGTATATACCCTCTTTGGGAGGACTGTAGGAGAGGGCTGAAGATATGGAAGATGTTTCTGGAAGTAAAAAGCTTGTGTCATAAAACAGGCTTCCAATCAGTTTGGTTGGCACTGGCATGGGGCTCTCCTCAGCCTTCATTCTGCTGAGGCTGCATCAGAAACAGGTGCCACTTTGTGCCCACGGCCCTGCAGGAGAGGGGACGTTCTCCAGCTGGAGTGAGGGATTCCAGCATGCCCTCTTTCCTTGACTTTGTTTCATTCTGGGTTTTGAACAAACCCGTTCTTATTTCTCCCACTGAGGATCTTGTTTCTGGTGTGTTCCCAGATATGAGACAGAAGGGTCAGCTCTGCTTTGGAATCAACAGCTCCCATTTAGTTTTGATTTGAAGTTAACATCATTTAACAGAATGCCTCCTCTGAGGAGAAAAATCAGTGGGGACTACATGGCATCAGCCTTCTGATATTTCCACCTCTATCCTCTTTTCAGCATCATCTGTGCTGGACCTTTGCATAGATTCTGTGGTTCCTCTTTCTAAAACAATTCCAGTTGGGACCAAAACTTCACTGATAAGATTTTCTAGCTTTAATTGTCCTTCCATTCTGCTAGTAAGAGCTGGAAAGGTGATTGATTGCAAGGCATTTGTTTCCACCTATTGCCCCTTGAAAGCCTCATGCCTGAGCGTGCAGCAGTCCCAGACAGCCTGAGAGAGGCTGTTCTGCTTCAGGCTTTCAGAAGCCTTTGGAAGTCCTTTGGGCACAGGATTCCCTTCTCTGTAGGTGTGAGGGTGATCTCCTGTGCAGGCAGCTGTCCCAGCTGCCCACTGGTGTCCATACCATGGGACAGATCCCTCAGCTGCCTGCTGGTGTGGCAAGTTTGGTTTAGAGGTACAGGAGAAACTTGAACATGCTTTTATGTTTAAGCTTTTTGTAGTGGGTTTTAGCTTCTTGTAGTAGGTTGACCCTGGTTGGATTCCAGGCACCCACCAAAGTCTATCACTCACCTCTGCAGCTGGGCAGGGGAGAGAAAATATAACAAAGGGTTCATGAGTTGACATAAGGCCTGAGAGGGATCACTCACCAATTACTGTCATGGGCAAAACAGGCTGTAATTAGAGATATTAATTGAATTTGTTGCTTATGAAATCAGAACAGAACACTGAGAAGTAAAATAAGGTCTAAAAAACACCTTCTTCACACCCTTCCCTCCTTCTCAGCTCTACCTCCTCCCCGAGTGGCACAGGGAGACAGGGAAGGGGGTTTATGGTCAGTTCACCACACGTTGTTTCAGCCACTGCTCCGGGAGAGGAGTCCTTCCCTGCTCCAACCTGGGGTCCTTCCCACAGGAGACAGCTCTCCAGGAGCTTCTCCAGAGTGAGCACATCTCACAGCCAGCAGTTCTCCCCAAACTGATCCAATTTGGGCTGCAGTGGGGCACAGCTGCCTCACCATGGGCTGAACCACGGGCTGTGGGGGAATCTCAGCTCTGGTGCCTGGAGAACCTCCAGTTCCTTCTTCTGCACTGACCTAGGTGTCTGCAGGGCTGTTCCACTCACGTGTTCTCACCCTGCTCTTGTCTGACTGCAGTTACATCAGTGCAATAACTTTTTTTCTTCTTAAATCTGGTATCACAGAGGCGTTGCCGCCATTTCTGCCTGGCCCAGCCTTGGCCAGAGGCGTGTCTGTCTCGGAGCCGGCTGGCATTGGCACTGCTGGACATGAGAAAGCTTCTGGCAGCTCCTCACAGCAGCTAACCCTGTAGTCCCCAAGCTGCCAAAACCTGGCCATGCAAACCCAGTACACGTCTGTGTCCCTCTTAAATCTGTTTTCACGTTCATAACTGCTCTGAGAAATGTCATGGCAGCACTTCTTCCCCCGCTCTGCCTGACTTTCAGCAAGTGAAATGTTACTGTTTGGCAGGGCCAGGTTTCTCACTGACAGGGTGCAGCATGTACCTCTCACTTTGGCTGCAGCCCAAAGTATTGCTGTCAACATCAGTATGATTGGCAACTGGGCCCCTGGGAGTGCTGCAGTGCCCTCTCCCATCTGGCTTAAAAAGAAAGGAAAGGAGAAGAAAAAAACCCAAATCTCTTAAGTCCAGGAAAGGGGGCCACACATGTTTTAATGACAGACACTTTTTAAAGCTTGTTTGAGTTTGGGTGATAATGTACTTTAGTATGGTAGGGGAAATGAGAAACTTCACACATGGCATCTGGAAATCCTTGTGGCTCACTACCCTCCTTGACAGCAATAATGTGGCTGTAAATTTCCCCCAACAGAAAACATAACTGCATCAGCCATACCAGAAACAACCTTTCATTTTCTTTTAAATGGATGTGTTGTTTTAAATCTCAGCTTTTTAACAGCTTAATATAAACATTTGTGAGCCTCTGAGGTAAGTATATTTTTACTTCTTGTTCCTATGTCATAGACTCACAGAATCATTTGGGTTGGAAAAGATCCCGAAGGTCATCGAGTCCAACTGTTAACCTAACACTACCATGTCCACCAGTCCTTATGGAAAATCAGTCTATGCCTCAGTTTAGTGTCTGGAGTGGTGAGTCCTGATGTATTCACATGCATCTCACAAAGATGCAAGCACTCTTGAAAAGTCTCTGCAGCACTAATTTATTCTCTTTGTGCACATGCTATAGCTTCAGCCTGATGTTGGATGGAGTTCCTTTGGCTGACCCAATGGCTATTTCTTTGTCTTTTAGTAGCAAAAACCTCGTGTGTGCTAAAATGTTGGTAGCAGTGTGATGGCCAGGTTCAGGATGGATTTGCCAGCTGCCTCAGGGAAAATGCCTTTACAACCAAAACATATAAAGTTTAAAATACAGCGCAGTGCTTCAAAGTTTGTAAAACCAAGAAATTTGGTGCCCTGTGGAGTTGGCAGAAGTTTAAGTACAGTGCCTGCGTTTTAGCAAAGCACAGATTGCTGTTTCTGTCTTTGCAGAGGCAGAAACTTAGGAAAAGAGATGCTGAGCACATTGCCACTGCTCTGAAATACCCTTTTGCCAAGGGATGCACCTGGATTCACACCAGTGTTAGAATGCTGAATCCAAATACAGAGTATTTAACACTTTAAAACCTTTTTTCATTTGTTGGTCTCAGCTGCTCATTGGCAAAACTCAGGACCTCTTCCTCACTTGAAACTCTTATCTCTGTGTCAAAATGCATCCAGCCAGCCACTGGCCAAGGTTGAATGCAGGTAGATGCAGGAATCTTGGTCAGAACTTTGCCCACTAGAGAGTAGCACCCCTAGAACAGCCTTC
Source organism: Lanius collurio (assembly GCA_020086605.1). Taxonomy (NCBI): domain Eukaryota; kingdom Metazoa; phylum Chordata; class Aves; order Passeriformes; family Laniidae; genus Lanius; species Lanius collurio. Next base: position 6,247,465 of record JACBWW010000041.1, read on the forward strand.
CTGTGGTATGTGACAGCCTGCAAAGGGTAGAGTCTGCACACCATGGACCAGGCAGAAGGGAAGTGTTCTTTTCAAAATGAACCCATATAGAATGGAGAGTTATCCTGGAAACAACCAGGAAAGGGGAGGGATTGGTATTGCTTGTCCTTACTGTTGAAAAAGGGCAGGGGGAGCAGAAGGAGAGAGTGAGATAGTAGGAGAGATAGCACATTGAAAGACAGGAGAGAAGAATGCATAAAGTGCCAGCAATTAAAAGAAAAATGAAATCATTTTATGCACCAGAGATTACTGATTACCATATCAGCAGGTTAGACTAAACAGATGATAAAGTCTCATGAGCAAACTGGGAGCTTGGTAGGGACAGAACTCTGTAAGCCACATTAATAAAATGTTGACTACAGTTCCAGATGTGTGTGCATTTAAACTTTGCTCCTCTGCTGCATGAAGCTGCCCTGCTCACAGCTCCTGCCAGTGGGTCTGGTGATGCCAGCTGTGGGGGCTGTGTTGGGACACGTGCCCCCATCCTGGTCCTAATGCCAGCCCTCAGCTCCTGGAAGTGTGGATGTGGCACGTGGAGGTGTGGTTTAGCCGTGAACACGGCGGTGCTGGGTTAATGGGCTCGGTTGTCTCAGAGATCGTTTCCAGCCTTAATGAGTCTGTGATTCTGTGATGGAACTGAGAAGCAAAGTCTTTCTGCTCCTTGTGAAATGTGCACTGTTGCTGTCAGGACTGGAAGCCACTGGTATCTGGGGCTGCTCCATAGGAAAACCATGGATGTGGGTGGAGGAGAGGCATCTTTCATGCATTTTTTCACTGCAATATGTAGAGAACTAACATCTGTAACAGGTAAAACTGTGAGGGGAGCACAGGGACTCAACAAAGCTGCAGCTGGAAGCCCAGTGTCCTCTTCCAGTCCCATGTCAATGACACTCAGGCACAAAACAACCTGTGAAGTTTCTCTCCTGCTGCATCAGGCCTAAAGAAAGTGGGATTAAGAATTACGTGTGAAACTGTGTTTGCACTTCATTACTCATTTATCCAAAACAAACAAAGAAAAGGTTTCCAAATGTATGCTTTTTGAATAAATGTTATGTAAAGTAAAGCCATGAGCTGGGAAGCAAAAGAAAGTAGTGATTTACTATAGAAACAAATAAGTGGCGAAAAGATTATAAATAACGGTGATTTGCTTTTAGTTCTCTGGCATGTCCTACCCCTTAAATTATTTTCCTTTAAAGAGCCTTCCCATAATCAAACAACCACTTTAACTAAAAAAAAATGTAACAAAGATTACAAATATTAGGGTTCTAATGCATTTGGTGGCTACACAAAGCAAAATTTTCTTATGATTCTCTAAGATAACCCTGCAGATTTTGAAAGGCATGAATGGGAGTTTTCAATTATAATGAAATCAGCAGCATGGTATTTACCCTGCTTCAGATGTACAGATGCTGGAGCCTGGGGCAGAGGGGCAGGGAGAGCCAGGCAGGCTTTTTTTTTCCTCTGACAAATGAGTAGGTTATGAAGAATACTTCCAAATTTAAACAAAATGCATTATGGTGCAGTATTATTTGATTACTCAGCTTTTCATTGCTGTATCTCTTAGCTGAACCTCAAAATAAGCAGCGATGTCTTCTGTTCTTAAACAGTTTGTGGTTTTCTGATACCTGAGTTTATGATGACATTAAGGTTTCTTTTTCTCCCCTTGGACTGGTGTCTTGGGAATCCTTCAGAAGTGCAGCAATATTGTTCTCCTCCACTTCAGCTCAAGCATCAGTGACCAGTTGGGTTCTGCAGGGAGGCAGGAGTGGGCAGCTGATCTAATGGGAAGGAAGTATGGAGAGGTCTTTCTTTAGGCTGAAAAAAAAAAGAGTTAAGGGAGTCTCAGTTTTAAATGTGTTTTGAGACTGAGTTTGCAAGAAGTGACTTACCCTGTAACTCAAGTATGTTGTAGGTCTCTCTTGTGGTTTTGTAATTGGTGCAAAATATTTATTGTGCTGTAGCTAGAATGACACTGTTAGCTATAAAGTCTCCACAAAATGCCACTCTGTGCTTGTGAAATAACTTGGAAACCAAGGTTGCTGTTGGATGTATCCCAAGCTATTTCATATGCTGGTCAAACATTTCTCTACTTGGCCCATCTGGTGTCAGAAGCTGTCATCTAACACAAACCAAGGCCAAATACCCTGGACATAGTGAAAATTTAAATACCTTTTTGCACCTGCTGTGAAAATAAAGCATCTTATTTTCATGGGACACAGACACCAAGTAAGTTGTAAGATAAACAAACAGTTTTTGCAAAGAGTTGCCTGAAATCCCAGTCCAGGGTCTGTGGAGCTGAAAAAGAAGGCAGCTCACCAGGTATTCCCTTGCCTGTGGATGCACAGAGCTATATGGCTGCAGGATCTGGCATTGCCCTTTTTAGACAACCTCTGGAGGTGGCCAGAACCCCCAGAACTGAATGAGAGAAGTGACCTGCTCTCTTAAAATCTCATTACAGTAAATGCTGAGTTGAGGAATCACGTCACAGCTTTTCCTGTTGGTAATGTCATCTCTGGAAGAAATGTGCCTCCTTGCTGCCTCAGCCTTGCTCTCTGCTGGTGCTGCTGCAGGAACACATCACTGGTCTGACTGCAGTTCACTGGTAAAACAGAGTTCAGTAACATATTTGGCAGTACACACACTTGTGTTTTAAAAAGTGCTGGATTTTCTGGAGGTTCCTGGCTGCTGCCTGCACTTTGGATGTGTGAGCCTTGCAAAGACCAGGACCTCCACGGTTTCCACAGCCCTGGTCTGACAGACAGACAGATCTTGGTTGCTCTCAGCAGGAATGAGGGGGGGAGATGGATGTTTCTGCAGTTTCTGCATCTGTTTGCCTGCCTGTATGTGCTGATTTGTCCATACAGATTTCTCTCAAAGCTATGTTGTCTAAACAGTATAATGCTATTCTGTGAGGCCAGCCTTTCATTAGGTCACTTTGTGCAGCCATCTCAGAGTCTTTTAAGTACCAGCACTGTGTGCAATATGAATCTGATCAAAAGAAACCTGCAGTGATTCAAGCATCTGCCTTTTACAGTTCCTGAGTCACAGGCTCATACTCAGAACCTCACTGAAGCATCAACATACAATTTAATGTAATTTTTTGATCTTTTTGATCATTTCTCCCTGAACTCAAGCCACTTTTTTGGAGGGTATATGCAGCTTAGAAACATGTAAGCATTAAGGTATACATACAGTTTGAAGTGGTAAGAACACTGTAGTTGTGTAATGCTCTAATAATAAACATGGGGAGAAAAGGATACTTCTGTGACAGTGAAAGTATATATCTTAAAGAATAAACAATAGGAAGCAAACCAGCACCCAGAATTTCTTCTCTGCAAATAAGCATTACTTAAACAATCGTAATTCCTTTAAAAATGAACTTCATTTTGCCTAAGAGAACAAACAGAACTGAAGCCACCTACTGAGAAATTCTATTTTGCTAATTTTTATCTATTCTAATGCAAATAGTGGTTTTAATCCCCTTAACTCATCCATCATGCATGACAGGTCAGCCAGGCCATTGTCTGTGTATTTGAAGGATTCCTGTCCAAATCAGACTTTCTGTCAGCAGCATTGGGCAAGAGTCTGCTCCTTTCTGAACTGCTCCTGTCACTGAGAAACTGCAACTACCTCGGCAGCCAACCCGGGAATTGCATGTGGAATTTGCACAGGGTCTTTGCAGAGAGGTTACTGACAGCTCCTATCAGAGCAGGGGAAAAAACCCACAATGTCAGATTAAGGACATCCAGGTTTTTGTATAATCCACTAAACATCTGTAGCTGATCCAGAGATATGGCAAAGGTCAAGTTTGGGGATTTTTTTTTTCCCTCCTGTGGGGATTTCTTTGTATGTTCTGGAGCATAAAAATTGCTGTTTGTTTTGAAATGCATTTTTGGTTGCAGTAAAATACAGTTTATTGTAAGTAGAAAATAATTACTAGGAACAAAAAAAAAAAAAAAGCCATGTATTTTTTGTAGCATTTAAATTTTAATTAAATGGGATTTAGAGTAAACTGTAAAACCTTCTTTTGTTGAGACAACTGACACTGACAAAATATTAATTAATGAATATTCAGAGAGTTCTCTGGATCACTCCTCTCTTTACAAAATATATTCTGCCTGTGTTTTTAAAATATCAGAAGAAGAAAATTAATAAACATTGCTTATGGAATATTTCCCAGTATGAAGACCTGCCAAACAGAATCCAATGCATTGCATTAATGTCAATGAACACTTTTGAACCAGATGTGTCTACGGGTCTTTTTCATTGTTTTCTCTAAAACTGAAGCTGGGATAAAACCCAAAGATTAAGACTTGACATAAGGAGAATATCTTTCTGTGCTACTATTAGATCATTTCCCTTTTGCTGTGTAAATTAAATTGTGGTCTTGATTCAATCTGGGATCATTTTATTGTTGTTGGTTTTAATACAATACACAAAAAGTTCTTTTCTTTGGAAGTAGCATTATGATATAACTTCGATGAGTCATTGTAATTGTTTGCTCATTAGCATCCGAAGGGATTATTTCCATTATTTTCTTTCTTTTCTTTCCCCTCTCCTCTTGGGCAGCCCAGTTAGGGTCTGCCTTGAAAGCAGTTAATTTGTGTATAATAATATTTCAGTGACTCGTTGCAGTTTTGTGTGTGAGTGCATACACACACACCACTGGGGCAGCCCTCAAAACCTGCTTTAGGAACCCTGAGGTCTTTGTCCCCTCCTGGTTCTGTCCTTGCATGGCCACTTCTCTGCATGGTCTTGACCTAAATTCTGAGCCAGACCCTTGGCTCCCAAAGGTTCAGAGCATCAACAAACTCCAGCAGGTCAAAGACACACAGTTAATGTTTTTGATCCCATCCCATTCCCTGAGGACTGTGAGACCTGCCTGTGTCCTGGGCCCCAGCCCTCTGACACATACTGCTACTTAAAGAGGAGAAAAAAAAAGGGAAAAAAAAAGAAAAATGGAAAAAGGTGGGGGGGAAATAAAATAAAAAGAAAAGGTGTAGGGGGGATCAAGGGAGTGTTTGCATTGGCTCACTTGGCAATTAAAAATACATAAGTGAAAGAATTGCCATGAACTTGCCTGAAGGGCTATTATAAATAACATCCTGCATGACTGGTACATAAATTGTGCTCTATGGTTTTCAGTGAAATGACCGTGTTTGTTTTTAGGGTTGTTGGCTGGGGATTTTTTCGGAATTATAACAGTTGGAATTCAAATAGGCTTATGTTTCTGTAATTGTGGTAAACATATTTTAAAAATCTCTGTTTGATCAGCTGTAAATATTACCAGTTCAGAGGTTAAATGCTGTTGTTGAAGTCACTCAGGGAAATCCAGCAGAAGTGTAAATATGGCAGAAAAAGCTAAACAATATGGCAAAGGAATATTTGCTGACTTAAGAGTGCAGGATCAACACCAATATTTTTCCAGTGATGCTAAACCTCTTGTAACTGCTAAATTGGATTTGTAGTTGAATGAAGTATCAGCTGCTGTTGGACAAGCCCATAAAGGCTGGACGGCTGGCCTTTTGTAGGCAGGGCTTAGAGGACGATTGATATGTTTTAGCACTTTTGGGATTATTGTGATTAGGAGGAAGCCATTCTGAATGATAGAGAAAAGGATGTAAAAAACACAGCCCACAGCTGGTAAGCAGCATGTGTTTGCTATAAGAAGAGGTCATGACTAGTTGATCCTGCTGGTTCAGGCACTGATTGACAGTCAAGAAAACTTGATATTATGAAGCAGACCCTTCTTTTTTCTCCCCCCTTTTTTTTCTCCTAAAGAAATGATGCTTCTGTTGCATTAAGTCAAAGTATTACAAAATCTGGAACATTCACTTGTTGCAAGTTAAATGTTCACAGACACAGCTGCAAGTTTGGAGTTGTTAAAATATCATGTAGGAATTAGTATTCAACCCATACCGCTGAGAACAGTAAATAGGAGTTACAGAATTAGCTCTGGTGTTTCTGTGTTTGCCTTTTTCATATGTGTTAGTCTTAACAAAAACCCTCTTTGCCATCTAGTAGAAAATTTATGCTAAGTATAAGGAAATTTCAAGTCTGCTGAACTTGTTGACTATTATGTGCCTGGTATAGCCAAAAATTTTAGACAGGAGTAATACGTGTAAAAAATATTTTACCAGTCAGGAAACAGCTTTATCATTTTATTTCTGTTAACCACCTGCCTCAGAGGACGTGTAGGTTATTTCCTCTTATCTCCGCTGCCCACTTGGAAACGTAGAGCTGCTTTTTCTTTTTTTCTCCTTCTTTTTTTTCCCCTTTTTTTTTTTTTTCTGTTTTCTTTCTTTTTTTTTTTTTTTTTTTCTGTGAGCAGCCATCCGAAAGCTTGCAAATGCACATTTAAATAGTTGTATCTCTGACTCTTTTTAGTGGGGCTGTACCTCTTTCAAAATTTGAGTTTAGCATACCACACAGGAAAGAACACAAGCTTGCCAACTCCCGCTGAGCGTTTTTTCAAGCCTGTGAAAAGAATGAATTATTCAGCAGTAAGCATGCTTACAGCTGGCCATTTGGGAGCTTTGATGTGCGAATCAGGCGGTTGCATGAATGCCCTTATTGTCATGTTATGTGTACACAGTGTGTGAATTATTGAAAATAGTGAGGCCTGAGCCTCATCTGGTAGAGATTACAGTGCAGGCATGCTGGGTGAAGGTCTGTAATTGAAAATCCCCAGATGCTGTTTATTTGGCCTCTGTCACGTGGCCCTTCTGCAGAAAGCTTGGCTGAACAAAATGCTGCCCGCCTGGGAAGCGGCGCCCAGCCCCCTCCCAGCCCAGCACAGCCCAGTGTGCCCACGACTTAAACACCTGCCCATAATATTTTTAAAAGCTTAAATTAGATTTGCCTATAACGTTTAAATAGAATATGCCTTACTTAGAGGTTTAAACTGCTTAGCCAGTTGTTGACTCACAGAGCTCTTTTATCTACAAGAGGCTTTTTGTTAGCCAATTTAGCTATAAGGCGTCTTCAGAAAGCAGCCATGCCGAATTTGAGGCAGGATCTCCCAAAGCCGGATATTCTACCGGCAAAAAGGAACAGAAAAGTGCTGGGGCTGAGCACCATGACAGAGCAGCTTTTCCTCCACAGGCCATGGGCTCTGCTGCCCAAGGACCCTGTGCCCACCTTCTGATGAGGAAAGGGTTCAAACTGCCACATCCCTGCTGACAGTGTCCACGCCTGGGCTGGGATCTGGATCCATCCCGGGCTCAGTAGCCAGACAAAGAGGTGGGTGCTGCTCATGGGGACTGTCCCAGGAGAGTGCTCACAGCCTGCTTCCTCACGGAGCAAAATTCCTGCTAGGTCTCCAGATTTGGCCCCCAGGCACATGGGCAGCACTGTGTGATCACCAGGCCAAGCAGAAGTGGAGCTCACCACAACTGGCTGAAAACAGCTTTGCTATGGGCTAAACATGGCTGTGAGAATGATTTTGGAGATGAAATTGTGCAACTCTGTCCTGAGACTTTGCAGTCAGGATGGGAAATACCTGTTTTGAGTCACAGTCTTGTGGAATTTGAAGAAATTAATTATATTTGATTGTCTGAAAAAAAATAAGATTTTCTACTTGGTCGTTACTTTAATTATTTGGCTGAATATGAAAACTTTTTAAAATTAGCTGTTCATTTTCAAGTTGTTAGCCAGCTTTATTTCCCACACTTGCCTATTTTAATCCCATTCGGGTAGCGCCTGTTACAGGGAGCTGGGAGGGCAGAGGTTTAATTTGTGTCCTTAACGTTCTAAATAAAGACACCCGCTGCTGCCCAGGCACACCAGCTCCCTGCCCTGTTGCTTGGGTTTGAGAAGTGATGCCCGTGGCCAGGACACAGGAAAAGGGACATGGTGTGGCCAAGAGAATGTCCACGGCTCGTGCAGGTCCTGGTAGAGCTGCCTGTGGTCCTCTGTTGGCTCCCCTGAGGCAGAGGTGGTGGTGGTGCCATTTCTGGCCCATGAAGGGGTTGCCAGTTACGTCTTCCTCAGTCAGGACTGGATTTTTGCCTTTGAGGGCATTGCTGGTGTTGGGTAAGTGGGGACAAACACACCCTAAGCACCAAGGGTGGACCAGGGAGCCTCATGGAGACCTTTGTGGGGGCTGGTGCTTGGCTGCCTTAGGCTGTTCTTGGAAACAGCGTTGGTGGGGGAGGCTCCCTGCACAAGGGCCCTCTGTTAGAGCAACAACTGCCTCCCCCGGGGAGGGGTGAGGGGAGCCTCCCCACTTTGCAGCTGCTTCTACTTATGTCGAACAAGAGGAGCAGAAGTGTCAGCTCTGGTGCCTGAGAGGTGGCCAGGATCACCACACACTCCCTGTTGAGCGTGGTGGTGCTCAGGGATGGGGCAGTGGTTTGGGAAGGTGGAGGGAGCATGTGTGCCACTGGGCTGCCCTGGGGACTCGGCTGTTCCCTTGGAGGGGCCACAGTAGAGCTTTGGCTCTCCAGAAAGACTCACAGGTTTTTGGCATCTGCACTGTTTTCCAGCTCTTTTCTCCCTCTTTACTCCATGCCATGATTAAAAAAGGTGTTCCATTGCACAGAATGCCTCTTGCTCAGCATCAGTCCAGGGAGAATGATAGTTTGCAGTTGCACTGACAGCACAGAAGGACATGACAGATAAAGCCTGAATTAACAGAGAAAAAAGCAGGCTCCAACAAGCAGCCCATGTAAAATATTTGTCGTGGTCCTCTCCTGATCTTTTGAAGATCCTTGGAAAAGATTCCTGTGCTGTGAAGATGTTTTATCTAACCAGGCACCTCCCCATGCTGTTCTTTGATACCTGAACCAAAACATTCAAAGTAGGATGCTGTCATAGCGAATGACAAGAAGAAAGAGCTGAAAATTTACAGTTCATGAATCTGACCCCTTCTCTTCTGCCAGGCAATTTCCCAGATATATATGACAAGGAGACAGAGGGAGGGCCTGTATGGAAAGTATTTCCACAGCTGAGCTCTTCTAGAGAAAACAGATCTATTTACTAATGAGCATTTTTCACCCTAAGGTTTCTAATGGCCAATTAAAGAAGTTCCTCGAGCCTCCTTTTGTTTCAGACTCTTCTCATTCCCAAGAACAGGAAAGGGTGTTTTTAGGATTATTAAGCTTTCCTTTCTTTAAAATCCTCTTTGGGCTTTAGTTGATCTGGAGATAAGATCATTTGTGTCCCTGTCTGTCAGAGCTGGTAAAGAAGAGCACCAGTGTTTGGTAGATAACATTAAGGCTGTAAACTTTGGGTTGGGGGCATCTATCTTGTTTATGTCAGGCAGTGCTTCTGTTTGTGTTTATGGCTTTTGGTAGCCCAGGAAAGAATTTATGTCTTTACAGATTGTTGTGGCCAGGGAGAAGGTATTTAGTGAGGCTTCAGTATCTCCTGCTCTGGCTAAACCCGATGCATGTGTCTTTGCTGTTTTGAAAACATGGTGGTAAGGAAACTATATGTTAGGCTTTTACCTCGACCACTTTTTATGGTTCCTTGTGGAGTTCCTCCTCCCTGCAAATTAAGGCAAATTATTCCACCCTGTTGACTGTTCTGGAGTTCGGCTGTGGATAGCCTTCAGCTTCAGAGAAGTGATCTCTTGCCAAAACTGCAGTCTTGTTAGTCATAGCCCTGCCCAGCTAGATAATGGCTACAGAAACCCACCTTGAGTGAGGCCAAAGCATTTCATGGATGGACTGGGGCTCAACCAGAGACAGCACTCAAATAATACAGTCTAGACTTTCAGTGCTTGATGTTTTTAATAAAGATGCTTTTCCTGTCAAGTGGCTGCCTGGGAACCTGAGCTTTCCTTTAAGAATAGCTTTTTGCTGTCTTGTCTGGGAGGAGAACTGTGAGATCTGAGCTGTGGCCGAGGGCTGCATAGGGCTGCCTTAATGGGCAAGGGGTGGCTGGAGTGACCCGTGCTGTGCCCAGGTGTTTGAAACATCTGCAGCACAGACAGAGGGACAAGAGATGCCATCATATCCTTAATGTCACCTTAGAGCACCACTGGCCTTGCACAGTCACCAGCTGCTGATCACAACAACCTGACCATCTTTTTGCAGCAAAAACCCCTGTTCTGGCTATTAATGTGTGCATATACTTAAACATATGTAAAGCAGGTACTTTCTGGAGGGGTGGCATTCCCCAAGTAAATAAAAATGTGCATTTAGAAATATAAAAATGTCTATACCACCTGTCACACTGGTGATTGCAGGAATGTGGTGATCTCTGCATCTCATCAGGCTGCAGACAGCCTTGGAGGCCAGCAGAAGCTCTGGCAGGTTTCTGTTTGGGGTATGAGAAAGAACACAAGGATAGGGAGATATAGAGGCGTAGCATTCCGTGGTTTCACCCCATGAACACAAAGGCACTTGTTCACTGCAAATGGTAAATATCTTGTGGGCACTACAGGCTGCAGAACTCCTGTTCAGCCTGAAGACAAGGCCTTTGCATGAAATTAGGTAACTACCTGCTCCTCTGTTTGCATACGGAAATCCCTCATTTGTGTGCAGAAATGTGGCTGGTTTGTGTAACTGTTTGCTCACGCAAAATTTACCTCTTGAAGTTTGTCCTGAAGAGACCTGCTGAGGAATTACAAACCAGTGGCATGTTGTGGGAAACGTGGCACACAGTCCAGACCAAAACAAAAACGCAGCTCTTGCTCTGAAGCATGTCAATATTTCATGCTTGGTACTCATTTAGCAAACATGAAAGAGACAGGAACCATGAGACATTCTATACAAAGGGTGTAAAATAAGGCTCAGAGGGGGAGACAGAAGTAAAATGTCTAGTTTGACTAAATGTCTTCAGTCTTTCAGTCAAAAAAATTCCCTTCAAACATATGCAGGCTACTTCAAAACTTCCCCATCTCTCCCCCACAACATTAAAACTGTAAGGGTTTGGCTGATATAATAATTTTCTACATTCTCCAGCTACGTACTCATCCACTTCAAAATAGCTTGGTGGGTGACAAGTTATTTTCTTAACCTCCCCATTTTCAGCTCTCTGCTAAATCAGTTTTCTCGTTTTCTACGCACGAGCTGCTTTTGCCCTGTGCTGAATGCAAATAGCTCTGTTGCTTAGGACTTGTTGAACAAGTATATTTAAGTTCTTACAACTCATGGACATGTAACATTATATGAAGTGAAAATAAACAAGACACCACATAAAACTTATATTATCTTCCATGTCAGCAATACTTAGGAAGGAAATTATTTGGATAGACAATGTTAGTTTGCATTAGGTAGCGTAATGTGTGACTGAAGAAGAGTCAAATAGCCATTCTAGAGACTTGGAAGTATTTCATATTTCCAAGAGCAACAAGCTCTGAATAACAAACCACCGTGTTGATCAGCCCTGCTCCCACAGGAACTTCAGCACTGCAGGGCAGCCACTCTTGTGAGTAGAGTTAAGGGTGTGATTGATAACCTGCTGAACTGGGACAGTGATTTCCACCACTGGAGGAGGCTTTCTGGCAAGAAGGACAGATTTTGCTGTCCTCCTTGCAGAATTAAAACTTGGAGAGAAGCTGTCACATCTGGGTGATTGGCACTTAGGCTCAGGTAGCACACGACCTGCTCAAGAGCAGCCACTCCTCCCCACAGGGGTCCCGGGGGACAAACACCATCTGGAGCAGTAGGAAGCAAAACCAGAGGAGCACAGACCTTGTGTCAGCCCCAGCATGGGAGGTTCTCCAGTGAGAGATCCTGCTGGGCACTGCTGCTGGCCAAGGAGGTGCCTCTCTGCCTGCAAACTGCTGCAGGACTGTGGTGGGGAAACGCTGAACTCATGGTCCTCTGCAGAGTTCCTGTGGCACCTTCAATGCCTGTCAGGGAGATGGAAGGGAAACACTGGTGAACAATGAGAAATGCTGGCAAACTGTTGGCAAAAGAAAGTGGAGAAGTTGTAAGAAAGCATAAACCAGATATGTGTGAAGCTCGTGTTCAAATGTGGTATTTTGATGGTGTGTCTGAGTGTGATGCTGCTTGTCCCTTACCATGAATTTTTCTTTGTTTCAGGTAGGAATGAATTGATAGCCAGATACATCAAACTTAGAACAGGGAAGACACGGACCAGGAAGCAGGTAAAATAACCCAGTGGGGAAGTATGCATGTCAGTGAATGACAAAACATGGCATTTTTGGCTGCAGTGGCTGTCTGTGCTTCAGCTCTGATGAGATGATGTATTGACTTCACTATTCAGATTGAACACATGCTGTTTAGAGAATATTTAAAACTCCAGGGTTTATGTTGTGGTGGTTTGAGGATTAATATTTTATTAATCTCTCTGTACATTAAGCTATTATCCCCCCATATTTCATAAAAAAATTCAAAAGTTGAAGCAAAGCCATAAAGCATTGTGCCTTATTTCTCTATATGTTAGTGGAATATAATAATTATTTTGAAATGGTAAATAATGGAACTTCTTAAAAGTTAAGAGAATTTGGCTTTATAATAGAGGCTATGATTCCTGGATATGAGAGGTAAATAAATAAAAATTATCTAGAAGAACTGGTCATAATCATGCTCTCAGCTTATGGCCAGTAGTTGCTACAGGATATAAAAATAATTTTAAAATTGCCCTAAGAGCCTTCAGGCTCCTGGTCTTTGACCATGGTAAGATTTTGTTCATCCAAGAGTCAGAATAAACCTTAAAACTGTCGTAAGTTTTTTTTCAGATGATTACCACATAACCATTAATTTACTCATGTAACTAAATCCTTTAACTTATAATATTCACAGCAATCAGCAGCCTTGCAGAAGGCACATGATCTGTGTAGTTTATGCAGTGGTTACTACACCCTTTTGCTGTTTAAAAATGTTTCACAAATGGCAGAGTCCCCTTGCTTTAACATCAGGTGTTGAGATTGCCCTCTCCCCCTGTGCATGTGTGACAAAGGGAAGGCAGAGGCGTGCACACTTGCTCATTCTGCATGTTCTGCAGTGCAGGGAAAGGTGACATTGGGTCATACAAAGCTGCCAGCACTCAGATTTGAAGCACTTTGCGTGCTGTTTTGCCCTGGGTGGTGTCCCTTGTCAGTTAGGAAGGAAGCATGTGTGTGAGGGATGAAAACAGGCATCAGAAAGGAGGTGAACTGCAGCACGTGGAAAAAGGAACAAACCAAAGATTTGCAGAGAAATCACAAACTAAAGACAGAGTCCCCAGTTCTGCCCTTGCCTTGCCATGTGAGCCTCAGGAGCTGGAAGTTATGCTAGGATCATGAAGTTGCCTAAGGAGTCAGAGTGCAGATCTTGGGGTTAGATGCTTGGCCAGCATGTGCCAAGAAAGCAGGAGGGCTGTGATGGCTATGTGTGGTGATGTCTGCCTCCATACTTGTACATCCCCCTAGAGCAATTCATAAATCACTTTAGATTGACTGCTTAAAAAAGTTTGTCGCTACTCTGGAGTTTTAACTGAGCAATTAAATGTTATGATTGTGCTTCTTGTATAACCTTTAACACCACTAATATTCCACTGAAAGCAAAACAAATGAATGTATATGAAAACTTAGTCTAGGTGTTTGGCTGCAAAATTGCTCAGTAAGCAGCAGTATAACTCTGCATTACTGCACACAGGTTCCTGAGCTGCTTCTCAAAGGTAGCCTTCAGGGTCTGTGCTTGTTGATGCATCTCTGTTTGCTTCCCTACTAAAATACAGGCTTTTTGGTGCTACTGTCACAGAATAGTCTTACAGAGGGAGGAAATCATCGTTTCTCCTTTTTTTTTGGCATTGTTCTTTCCCAGACAGGAATTGTAACTAATGTGGGAAAAATGTGCACCACCTGATCTGTTATGTCCTGAGTCAAACGAGAAAAGATTTCCCTTTAGTGGTTTTTGCCATCGCTGCAGGTTTTAAACCCAGAAGGCTGAAGGGTGCTGAACCCTACCAAGCAATGCTGGGCAGCATCATTAAACCCTCATCAGCAACAGCATGGATTCAGTATGTCCCTGGGTAAATGGGAATGTGAATTTGGGCCCAGACCCTTTCCTGCACAGGCAGCAGCTTCTGACCAACAACTGGTGTAGTGTGGGATAGGGTTTGCACAAATTTCTGAGCAAAACAGCCACGGGCCAGACCTGGGCATCATTCAAGCTGATGTCAAGTTACTGGTCCCCAGTTACATAAGTGTTTTGTGGGCAGACTTGATGCTGAGATTACCAAGGAAACCAGCAGGGGTTCAGGTACCTGTGTTGTGCCAGTATTTTATCATTTGTGCCAGAATTTGAAGCATTTCAGTGGAGTCAAAATGCAGCCTGAGTCTCTCCTCATTGAAGCTGCAGAGCACAATAAATAATGGATAAAATTTCTTGGTGCCAAGTTATGTCTCAAGCCTAGTGGCAAATGGTCAGAGTGGGCATCTGCATCCCCAGCAGATGGGGTAGAAATCCTTTGGGCTCCCCACATGAGAGCTCAGGGGCCTGGGCATGGATGGGATTGGTACCAAAGCACGTGGGGCTGTGTCCAGCTGTGAACTGTGTCTTCTATCTTGTAGCTGAATGCAAAACCTGGTGGGTTACACTTTTTATTCCTTTCTCTTTTTTTTTTTTTTTTTTTGTTTCCTGAATCAAGTCACTGCAATGATGACCTGTATTGTTAAGCCTTGGTGCTAAGAGCTTGGTATCTGGCTGGGAATGTGGTATCTTTAACAGCAGAGCTTACTGAAGATGCAAATAACTTACTCCCCTTGGAAAAGTTTCTTTTTTTTTCTTTTTTTTTCTTTAATAAAAAAATAGACATTTAAAATTTGATTTGCTTTTTGTTTTTCTTTTGTTTGTTGTTTTTTTTTCCCCTTATAAACCTGAACAATGTAGGTGTCTAGTCACATACAGGTCTTAGCAAGAAAGAAAGTTCGAGAAATTCAAGCCGCCATTAAGGTACGTTTGGCTTGCCCAGTTGTAGGGGGCTTTTCATCTCCATGGTTACAGGCTTTTCCTTTGTTTCCTCCCTTCCCCTACCCTGCAGGTGTCTAGTCACATTCAGGTTCTTGCCAGAAGGAAATCTCGTGATTTTCATTCCAAGCTGAAGGTATGCGCTTTTCTGCTTTTGGGCTTGTGGTTGCTATGCCTGTCCCTTCCTCCTCCCCGCGGTGATGGGCGAGCGCTGGGGCTGCTGTGCCTGTAACCTCCTTTTCCTGCATGTGGGAGCTGTCTGCGTCTCTTTGTGTTTAATCCCCGGGTTCTGCACTAGCATCCACATTAAAAACGTTGTTTTAACACTGTCCAAATGCCAAGTGAACTCCTCTTTGTAACAGCTCAGCACCTAAACCTGATTTTTAACCCGTTAGTCCATTTTTTGCTTTACTTTTTAACAGTGGAGTGCTAGGAGTGTATTTAAATACACAGGGTTTTGCATAGTTGTGTAGATGCTTTTTATCTTTTTTTTTTTTTTTTTTTGCTTTTTGTGAAGGGGTAATTGGGGTAATTGTTTTCCATTCCCAAATGTTTTTTGTCTGTGCTTCTGAACTGCCATCAAGAATACTTAAACCAGATCATTTATTCCAAGTGCCAGAGAGCACAGCTTATCCAGATTGCACTATGGTGTTTCTAGACTACAATCTAGTATCACCTCAAATTATGCACTATTTACAAAATTCCCTGAAATTTAATTTTTTTTTTTTAAAGTAAATTATTGACATTTAATCTTTGGAGAGCCACAGTCAGAATCCTGTTCAGGGAATATTAAGTATGTTTGTTTAATCTGACATGATGAATTCTACATGTCCCCATTTTCTCTGCCTTCCATAAAATATATTCTAAGGATAAAAAGAACCTCTTGGAAACGCTTAATAGGGGTTTCTTGGATTGCTTGTTTTTTTCAAGTTTTCCAGCAGAGATCTTGAGATTTTTTTGGTTTTTTTCAACGCTATTTAAAAGTGGAGGAAGAGGGAGTTTTGCAGTTTTTGCTCTCGATTTTTTTTTTTTTAGAAAAAGTGAAGGAACTTGTAAATCTTTTGCTTCCCTCCCTCTTTTTTTTTTTTTTATTTTTCTTTTTTTTTTTTTAATGTGAGTGGATTTTTTTCTTTTTCTTCACCCAGATGAGAACAAATCACGTTTTTGTTCTAGCTGGAAAGCATAACATTTTGGGAAGTGATTTCCCGGTCCTGAGCGGTGAGCACTGCGGATGCTTACCCCCATCCTTGAACTGCAGAGCAGGAATAACAGCCTGGCTTTGTAACAGGCCTCCCTGACAGAAGCACTGGGTTTTTCATGGGCAGCATGCTGGCAAGCTTGTCTGGCTGTTGGTGGCTGGCTTTTTAGCTGCACTGGCTGAGCAGTTGGGGTTCATAAAGAACGACTAAGAAAACTTAAACGTACTGCTTTTTAACCGAGGGTGCAATAATACAGAGATATGTAGCATTTTAAGCTCAAATTGTCAAGCCTTGATGCCTAAAATTAAGTATGTAAGTAGGTGGCCTTACTTTCAGAGGTGCTCAGCACCAGCAGCTCTTGAAATTTTAGAGGGCTGCAAAAAGCAGGAAGCCCACGTAGGTACCAAATACAGGCCTAGGAGCCAAACACAATTATTGGATTTACTGTTCTAAAATATTTCCCTTTCTGAATGACCAAAATACCTTAAAATGTGAAGACACTTACAAAGCAGAAAACATTTTTAAGTACTGCACCTGCTGTCTGATTTTTATTGAAGCTTTCCAAAGAAGAAAGAGGTAGCCCAAATCCTAAGAATATTTCATCTAGTCTAGATGACATTTGCAGTAAATAGAGATCTGGAATGAATTTTCATTTTAAGGAGTCTCCTGAAGAAGGGAAGATCTGTTTGGACAACAAAATATTTTGTAAGGGCTTCATACCTTTTTGCCCTTTCCCACCTGCCCATGGGCTGCAGTTCCCCCAGTGCTGGGCAGAAAGTGGAGCAGCTGTCATTTCACTGCTAGGAACTGATACCTTCAGGAAGATTCCCCAGCTCCAGGCCCTGACACTCTGCAGGGGTGTTTGTTTCTCTGGGACACCATGGTGGCAACAGAATGCACACAGGTGACAGAGGCTTGCTGGCCCCTGGCCTTGCTGACAAAAGCTGCTCCAGCCCTCCCCCAGTGGGTCTTGCTGGCTGATTGTCCTAGCCCTGCTCCTGAGACCCCATGCTGCCCATGGAATTAGCTCCCTCAGGAGCCCTGACACAGCCCCCAGTCTAAAGAGGGCCCAGGAAAGGTGAAGGAGCCAGGCTCTCCCCTCCTCCCTCTTATTTTCCTTGCCAGTGTTGGTCTCAGGGAAGCAGGAGCCATGGCATGACAGCTGCCCCCTTACACTGGGCTCTTCTGGAGAAGGGGCAGCTTCCCACAGGCCTTTTTCTCCCCACATGGAAGAGATGAAGCTTTGGTGTAAGAAGGTGCCATAAGGGAGCTGCCGTATGAAGAAGAGAGCTCTCGTTCCTCTTGCCTGCTGCAATTATTACTCCCTGGAAGTGGTAGAAGCTGCTGGTTTTGAACCTGAGATGGAACTTTGCTTCTCCAGGCATTTTTTTAGTACTACTGCCTGTTTTTTTATTATTCCTGTATTGAGCCATCTGGATGGCCCACTGTCACACAGAATCACCCAGGATCATGGACTAGTTAGGACTGAAAGGGACCTCTGGGGATCTTTTAGTCCAACTCCCCGGTGCTAAAGCAGTTTGTGGAGGACTTCAAAAGCTGCCTGAGTAGGACATCACTTGTGCAAAAAGAAGGCAAGGTGGATACATTCCCGCACCTCTGAGTGCTCATTGTTTCAACAAGGACCAATTTTGGCAGCAGCCTGAACTGCCTCATCAATATCCTCAGGAAGAAGACGGGCTATTGCTGTCCTGGAGTGGGTGCTGTCTGTATTCCCTGGTGAAGGGGTGACCAAGGAGAAGATAGGATGTGCTGTATTTTACATGAGTGACTTTTTACACCAGCATGTAGTGAGAAGACAAGAGGGAATGGCTTCAAACTGAAAGAGAATAGGTTTAAACTAGATATTAGGAAAAAAATTACTATGAGGGTGGCGAGGCACTGGCACAGATTGTCCAGAGAAACTGTGGATGCCTCATCCCTGGCGGTGTTCAAGGCCAGGCTGGATAGTGCTCGGAGCAACCTGCTCTGTTGGGAGGTGACACTTCTTAAAAAGTCCCACTTAGTAGTGGGATTGGAACTAGATGATTTTTAAGGTCCTTTCCAACCCAAACCATTTGATGATTCTATGCTTCCCACCCAGACCAACTCACCCTTTTAACAGTGAGCTGCCACTGGTAAAACCTGTGATTGGTGGCATCCATGGAAGCAGTTACTACCTCAAAAAATCCCATATGCATCTGGCGTCAATTTTCTTGTGAGGCAAATCTGATCTGATCTGTCCCTTTGGCCCCAGATCTTGGCCTTTTAGGTTGACAAAGTGTTTATACAAATAACCCTGGTTCCCCAAGTTGCTGAGTTTATTTTGTATC
The DNA here is from genome assembly GCA_020086605.1 of Lanius collurio. Taxonomy (NCBI): domain Eukaryota; kingdom Metazoa; phylum Chordata; class Aves; order Passeriformes; family Laniidae; genus Lanius; species Lanius collurio. The sequence continues at coordinate 6,265,900 of JACBWW010000041.1, forward strand.
AAGAGATCTTGCTGTCCTGCCTTGGTCTGAAGTCTACTCATTTAGAGGAGAGAACTTGGGCAAATCCTGTTGTGTTTATCTTGTGCAAAAATCCACATGGATGGAAGGACTGCAGAGCTATCTGCACCCATGGCACTGGAAGCTTTCCTAAGAGGCTGAAATCTCACCTGCTGGTCATAAAGTCTGCTTGGTCCAGCAAAATCCTTTTTCTTCAATGAGAAGTACCTGCAGCCACCGTGGATGGATGGATCCTTAGCCTGCAAGAAAGCAAAGTGTCACCCATAAATGCTATTGCTGCCTTTCAAGACCGCCAGTAAAGAATGTCCCCTCAGGTCTTCCAGGGATGTTGTTCATTTTAATTCTTTTTACAGCAAGAAAATACTCCTATTTTAGAGATTTTAATCTTAATGCACTGAGGTTATTAAAATCTCCCTGAAGTTAGAGAAATTCAATCTGATGAAAATGGGAAGAGAGGATGAGACAAAGTTGTCCTTGGAGACAGATCTGAAAGGCAGCTCTTCTTCATGATATTTCCTCTCATGCAGAAGCTGGAGGAGGCAAAACAGAATTTTTACCCTCTGTGTCAAATACACCAGTCCCCAGTGTCAGGTCACAGCATTTTCCACCTTTGCACTGACAGGGAGCCAAAGTCACCTCTATCCATTCAGGACAAAAGATGGATTGGAAGCTGTACATAAACAGAGAGTAAAGGTGTTCACAGCAGGATGTGCCTCTATCTTAGGCTTTCATATCAGATTTTTTTCATAGTGCAAGATTAATTAGACAGAGACAAAAAAAACCACATTAAAATGCCTACAGTTCACTTGTATTACATGTTTTTAAATCCATTATTCTACATTCCACATTTTGGGATAAAAAGAAAATATTGTTGTCAATTATAAAATGCTAAAGATAGCTCTATACTGTTTTAAATGAACAATGATAAAAGCCTTGAAAAATTCCCTTTGATGTGAATGGAGTCTTCAGCATTTTGAAATACAATAAGATGGATTAATTGCTACTCATTAGGCAGCAAGTTGGGACAGCTTTGAATGCGCATTCTCTTCTTGGCATTAGCTATTGCCTGGCTGAAATAGCCAGCTTTTGTATTTACTCCTGTCTTCTCTAATAATAAGCAAATTGGAGATCAGGGCTAGAAACACTGAAGTGCTCTCTATCTTTTGTCCAGAACAATTGTATATTGTCATGATTTGTTTATCTTTTTTGAGCTACAGCTAATTATTGTAAAGGTTATTTGAATCAATACGAGATCTGAGCAGAAATAACATCTGCAAAATTGCTTATTAGGAAGCTATTTTATGCTAGTGTTACTGTAACATCCATTTTGTGAGCAAATTGTTGTTTCTTATGTCTTTTTTTTCCTTACATGAAAAGTTTTGCATTTTAAATACTGGTACAGGTTTTAGAGCTTCTTGAATTAATACTGTTCTGTTGTGCTTACTTTCCACATACTGTCTTAGATTTTTTTTTCTCCCAAAGTCATAGATAACACGGTATTCAAAGCCCCATCTATCATTCTAGGATAAGAGTTTTTATTTTTTGCTTAAGAACTTGTTTGAACTGATTGATTGAATTATTCTTCTGTTTATGTTGGATTAAAAGAAAGTCAGGCACAAATCCTTTTGTGCTTGTCATGTAGAACTCTTGTTTCATGCGGGGCTTTTGTAGATACTGAGATTTATAATTGGATGATACTGGGGAATTATTATTATCTAATTTAACTATGTATTTTGCATTCCAAAACTAATTGTGAAAAGCAAACCTCAAGGGCCTGATTCATTAAAAGTTGTAGTCTCCTTGCATTAGATGCTTAGAGCTTGTATCTTCCAAAAAACAAAGTGTGTGCAACTGCAGCCAGAAGCAGTCAGCTAAAACTCGAGACACATCTTGATCTCCTCTACAGAGATGATATTTTAGGGATATAGTGGAACTAGACCAGTTTTCCACTGACTGTACTCTAAATCCACCTTGGTAACATTCATTACTAATTATGTAGCACAGTGCAAAAGACTTTTATAAGAGGAGGGGAAGGCAGGAGTCTGAGTGCAGCCTGTTGCTTACGACAGTGTCATTCCTGGGCAGCAGCAATCCCATCCGAGCTCATGAATTAAATAGGGTCAAAGCAGGTCAGGGCCAGATGGGACCTATCCAAGGAATACCTTAGGCTCCAGCAGGATTTAATGATTCAGTAGGAGATACTGTCCTCCAAGCCTCTGCTGAACCTCAGCACGGGACTGCAGCACACTGAGCCAAACTTTTATTTTACTGCATCAGTGTAAACCACATTGACCTGAAAGAAATTGTTCCAGCTTTACAAAGCAGCACAAGTGAGAGCAAAACCAAACCCCCTCTGTCTTGGCCAAGATAGGAAATCAAAATCTTAACTATTTGCAGTCATTAAAAATCCCACAACGTTCCTGTTTTAGAGTCGGGGTGTTAACCCATTTGTCCTGGCCAAATTCCAACCTGGGTAATTACTGTAATCTGCCTGTTTAAATTACCCCTGCCGTTTTAATTGGATATATTACTTCTCTTGCTGCCTAAACTGTGATGTAATACCATTGTGTGTTATTAATCAGTTACCAAGTTCCATCCCAGAAGCGGCTGCTGTGCAGTGATAGGTAGAGAGACTCATTCCCTCCTGGTTACGAGTGCTCTCTATTACAGCCTGAAAAACCCCAATATATACTTGTTTTCAAGTGGCAGACAAGCTAATATTGCAGTCTAAATAAGCAGCTTTAAAACGTGGTTATCCCATTTGTTTTTGAAGACCATGAAGTCTGCTTGGTTATACAAGCATAGGTAACCACCTTGCAGCTCTCAAAAAGTACCTGAAGCTGAAGTTGCTCTTTTGCCGATGGAATTCAGGACATCTTAAGTATCTGTATTTGATTTTGGATTTGATTTCTGTTACATTTGAATGTAAAGTTACTTTGAGAAAAGCTGAATCTTCCCACTGTGCAAGGATTCCTAAGCCTACAAAAGGTGAAACTTCCCATTGATGTGTGCTGGCCTGAGCGTGTTGCTGTCCCAGATCAGATTTGTAACCAGTGGGAAACTCTGCGGGGGTTGTTGAAACTCCTCAAAACCTGCCCTATTGAAGGATTGCCTTTCTGAGCTATCATTCTCAAGCTTTTTTACTTTCACTGCATCCTCCTGAAAATGTAATCAGTCAAAGAGGATGAGATGAATGGCTCCACAAAACACAGATCATTCTAGGATGAAAAGCAGCAACTGGCAGGAAGGAAGGCACATCTCATTTTGTGTCATGAAAGAAAAAATGTTTTCTCCCTCCAAAAATCCCTGTCACTGTTCTTAAAATTCAGGATCATCAGATTCACAGTAATGGTGACTAAGAGCTCCACAGAAGATCTTGAAGGAAGTGTAAATCTTCAAAAATTTTTCCTAGTTCATCTATTAGGGTGGGATTTGTTGCTGTCTTAGATGTCCAGGCTTGTATTCTAGTCCTTGGATGGCAATAACATTACAGAAACTAATGCACTTCAGTTTGTTTCAGTGCCTCATCAGGCAGAAATAAATACATCTTCTCCTGGAGCTGCACAAACACTAGCAGAGAGTTAGCCAGAGTCTTCAGAGGGACAAAGCAAGGGAAGGTGAACAATTTCATAGACACATAACCTACCTTGGGCTCACACAACTCCCAGGAATGGACTTTATTAGCCCTAAAAAAGCTTTTACTTTTAAATTCTCCTTTAGTTTGGATTCATCTAATAGTGGATCCAGAGAGGCTGGGAACTTGGCAGGGGCACAGGCACTGGCTGCATCTTCATGTGGTGGCACTGGTGTGGCAGGCAGGAGACAGTGCAGGAGAAGAGCCTGCAGAGCCCCAGAACGTCTGGAGAACAACAAGGTGGTCACAAATGCAGCCCTCACACAGTTTTGGAGGTTACTAGGACACAGAGGCACATGTCTCTTGAATAATTTATTTTACACACAGGATACAGATCCCCTGAATGTTGATTTTTGTCAGGATTCAGCAGGCAATGTGTGAGACTCTCATGGTTTGGCATTTCCAAGCCAGCTCCCCTTACAGAAAGAGGGTGAAACAGAGAAATCTGGTAGGGCTGGATCTCCACATTGCCTAAGGACATCTCACTTTCATCTTTTCATGATGGAGGGTCCTTCTTACTGTGCAAGAGTGTAGAGGGGTCTGGAGATCTGCACCAATGTCAGGATACTGCCACTTCTCAGCACCCAGCTAAACATCATTTTAGCCTGGTGGTCTGCAGACATCCAAAGGCAGCCAGTAAAGCATGCCATGCACAAACCTCCTGTGCACACCCTCCCACCCTGGGGCAGGCAGGGGTGAGAGCCAGGCCTGAGCTCCAGCTCTTAACCAGGGAATTGGTCGTGGTTATATCAGAAAGCTACAGGCTTTGAGAAAGGGCTGAGTTTGTCCTCGTGCTGATGGATGTGTCCCCCCAGCACAGGTGAGCCCAGGCTGTTAGGGCTGCTCAGGCAGCACAGGGCTGTCCTTTGGGCTCACATCCTGCAGGGTGCAGAGGGAATGATGCTGGAGCTGCTCCTGCCCTGCTCCACCTGCTGCTCTCCGGGCTGTGTCCCACAGGGGCTCCTTGCACAGCTCAGGGAAGCAGACTCAGCAACAATCCCTCATTCAGTATCCACAGCTTTCACACAGGGAGCTGGGGTTGTTTTTCCCCAGGGTTTTGTTGTTATTTTTTTATCCTTTTTTCCCCTTTTAATGAATCAGTCCCTGGGTGAAAATAATGCATTTGTTTAAAGCTGATATTTAATGCTGAGCAAACTGCTCTTCCTTTGTCTCTTACTATTTTGTTCATATTTTGCTAAGAGTCTGCTATTCTACACAAGCATTTTAATAAACTGTTTGTTGTTGTATCCAGGTAACAAGCATGGTAAGTATTTTGACTAAACCAAGTATTATGTACCTTAGCTGTGCTTGGCAGAATTTTTTGGCTAGCTTTTCCTGTACTTTCAGCCTGTGCTGTTTCTAAAGGAGCTATTCAAAGGAAGAAACTGCTCACCTATAGTACTACTACATACAAGCTTTAGAGGGAGCATATGTGCAAAGTCATATATCATACATAAAAGCATGCATCTCTTGCCAGCATGCTTGCTACTATGCTTGTAAAATAAAACCAGAAAAAAAATTCCCAAAACATCCTTGCCTAATCCTGCTTGTGTTCATTCTGAGTGACACACCTAAATATTGGTACTTATTAATACAATACTTTTGGGTGAGGAACCCTGCTTTACCAGTGTGTAACAGCCTGTTGTTTACTCATTTTCCCTGACCTAGGACATCCCCCTGGTTAACTCTGTTGCATTAAGAGGCTGTCCCTTTCTGTCCTGTGACCATACCTGACTGGCAGTGGCTGGGACTCCAAGCGCTGCTCTAATACAAGTAACCGATAACAACCCAAGTTTTTTCCTAAAATTGTTCCTGTGTGCTCGAAAAAAGCAGGAATTTTATGGCTGATAGCTTTCTTTGGGAACACTGTAAACCAGTAAAATGCCACAATTGAAAATTTAAAGTGTTATTGCCATGTTTGTGACCTAACTTTCAAAATGCTTGTCTTAAAGCTGAATCCAAAATTACTCTAAGCCCGTAAGCATGAAGAAAACTCTGTCCCTGTTTGCGAGTCAGCCGCAGTTCTGTGTTCTCGTTTTACACCGCAATACAAAAGGCAAACTTCTCTTAGATGGAAATGATAGAGCTTGAATCTCAGTGCTCCCTGTCCTGCAGGCAGAGCTGAGCCTCAGCAGCATGCTGAGCCTGATTTAAAATCGGCAGAATTTGCCCAGATAAACAAGTGGCCACTAGTTTGCTCTCCCAGAGCTTCCTGCGTGTTGGCAGAGCAGACTGTGAGAATTCAGGTCTACCATACATGTCTGAGAGGAGGTTTTGCCTTGGGGTAGTTAGAGTGTGAGCCTCCGTGCTGTATTTTTTTTTTTTCCTGCATGGTTTGCTATTTTTGCATTTTCTGTGTGGCTTTTTAAGTTTTTAGTTATGTGCTTGTAGCTGCAGTTATTTAACATCATTTGTTGTGCCAAATGTTTTAAGACTCCGTGTAATTGTCATGTTAAAGGATCAGACAGCAAAGGACAAAGCACTCCAGCACATGGCAGCAATGTCATCAGCTCAGATAGTCTCAGCTACTGCTATTCACAACAAGCTGGGCCTGCCAGGAATTCCCCGTCCTACATTTCCTGGGGCACCTGGGGTAAGTTGTTAGCTGAGTCCCAAAAAAATCCCTGTGTTCTCTAACAATGTTCAGTAGAAAACTAAGACGGAATGAATGGATTAATGCTTTGATTTGAGTTTGCAAAAGGAATCATGCTTGTTCAAAAATACCCAAAATCTTTCAACAAAGAGAACAACTGTGGGCCTGTTTGTTTGTTTTTCCTCTTTCAGTTTTGGCCGGGCATGATTCAAACGGGGCAGCCTGGATCCTCGCAAGAGTAAGTCTGAAAATTCAAATATATTTCTACATGCAGTGTGAGGGTGGCTTGTGTACTCTGTGATATGAGGGAAGCAAGAGCTTGCATATTTTCCAAAAAAAGGAGGTAAATATAGTTTTAGGGAAAGAAGGAGTTATTGCAGTGATGTGAACTCACATTCCAAAAGTTATAAGGGTTCCCAAACCTCAAAACTGAGGCTGAATACTGGATGGACACCCTCCTTTGTGACCCTGTAGTTCAGTGTCCTCTGGGTTTCCTGGGAGTCCCAGCAGTGCCCAGCCCTGGCTGCTGTGACTCTTGCAGCAGCAGGTCAGGTTTCCTGCTGTGTCACCGAGTGCTGCTGAGATCCCAGCTTTAGGATGCTTGGTGTGATTCTCATCCCCTCTATTCCCTCTGTGCTGTCTGTCAAATATGCTCTGTAAAGAAGAGATATGTTTGTGGGTAAAGGTCATTAGCCACCTATTTTCCTATACTGTGTGAGTCTAATGGAATTTCCTGTGGATGGCACGGTGTATGATTTTTGTGTACCTCTTTATTCCAGTGTAAAGCCATTCGTTCAGCAGGCCTATCCTATACAGCCATCAGTCACAGCTCCCATTTCAGGTAATTCTCCCATTTATCCTCACCCCTAAAAATACTTGAATTTTGTACTGAAGGTGATGTATTAGTTTCTGACATGGGCAGAGCCACAACTCCAGGTCTCTTGTTCCCTCCAGCCAAAGGAAACACCAATCTCACTGTCCTGTTATCTCATTATATCTCAGGGAAAATCTTTGGGGTTGGGTTTTTTTTAGGTAGGAAGCACTAATAGATATGCAAGGAGTTGTGATGTGTGATTTCTAGTCAGCATTCCATATTGTAGGGAATACTGGAAAAAGTGAATAATAGGATGAATGTTTCTTTTATAATAGCTATGTAACAAGAATACACCTTAATTTATTTTAAACTGAGCCTAAAACCCCTTCCAAAATCATATATGTTTAGCTTTAAGTATAAAACATCTCTATATCAGGTTGTTTATAAAAGTCATCCCCTCCTGAAGGTCCTGCTTTGCCTGCTGCCACTTTGATAAGTACCTAATGTTTATTCTGAATTCCATTGCTCAAATTGATCCAACCCTTTGCATGGCTACTTCCCTGCTCCTTTTCCCAGGATCCTTCCATGCATAATTTCAGGAAAGGTCATTATTCCTTTGCAGATGATGTCTCATGTTACGTCTCCCTTGCCAAATGACCCCAATGCTTATGACTCTGTTTGTGCTGCAAGTTTTTGACTCTTACCCAGTTCTTTATGATTTTCTAACTTGCTGCTATTTAATGCTTTAAACTAAACTATTTTTCTGCATTCATGAGAATGCCTTTTTCTTGACATCTCTAATTTATACCATTATTTTCTAAGATGGCTATTTTCTATCGCCTCCTTTTATGCTTCCATGTTTTCTCTCAGAATAGGAATATCAGTATTTCTAAATCGGTCAAAACTTGTGCATGAGTTTTTGCTTCATTAGAATTCCTGTTCACGTCTAGCCAGTGACATTTGCAATTCCCTGTTTTGTACAAGCCTCACACTTTCCCTGCCTAAATTTAAGGGTTGGGGTCGGGTACCACATTCCCTATATGGGATATGGACACACACTACCAGTGACCTCTCCCTGCTTCTCAGCCTGGTTCAGGAAAATCTTTGCTCTCTCACCTTTGGTGCCTCTTCCCTGCCTTCCTTGTGCCTGTGTCTCTCCCAAGATGAGTTTTTGAGCTCTCCTTTGAGCTGCTGCCTTTTCCTCTTCCTTTACAGTTTTCTTTCCTTCTCATCTAATTTTCTACAATGAGGACCAGGAGATAGCATTTATTCCTTCTCTTGAGGTGAATTGGAGAGGGTGGTTAACATCCCTTCTCTATCTAGATCATGTCATTCTCTCTTTATTATCAATTTAAAACCTTTTTTTTTTTCTTTTTAGGGTATGATTCAGCTCTCTACAGTAATTATTTATTATTAGCTGTAGCATAATGATGCCTAAAAGCTCCAAAAGTAGTCAAGACCCAATGTGCAAATACGTAGTAAGAGACAGTCCCTGCCTTGGAAACCTTGTTCTCTAAATAGGAGAGGGGAATTGAGAGTAGCAGAAGAAACAGGCAAAAAGAGGGGTGATTTACTTGTAACGTGTGGCACATTAGGAGCCAGAAATGGAGGCCAGTTCTCGTGACTCCCAAGGCAGTAATGTCTCCTGTGAGTTTGATGCCATTTTCCAAGGAAGGGTCAGCTGTAAGTCTAGGTGAAGTCTCTATGAATCTCTCTAATCTAGTATATAATTTAAACAAAAATTCTACAGTGAGTTACAGCCCCAAGGAAACAAAATGGTAGATCTTTTCTTTCCACCATTATTAGATTGCTGGGTTGGGACCTCTTTATCTACATATTGGTCTCAGCTTTTCCAATTTTAACTCCTCCTGAATTAATTAGTTGCTAAAATTAATATAAATATCCAAGGGCTACATGCATAATTCCCAATTATATTTAATTGAGAAAATATAAACTGAGGAAGTGTCAGCTTCTTCATGAAACTATTCACTTTATTTCAGGCTTTGAGCCCACATCAGCCCCAGCTCCCTCAGTCCCTGCGTGGCAGGGCCGATCCATTGGTACGACCAAGCTCAGGCTGGTGGAGTTTTCAGCTTTCCTTGAGCAGCAGAGGGATCCTGAATCAGTAAGTATTTATTGCCCTTGTGTCCACTGAGCCTCTGCTCTTTTACCTTTACTGCTGATCTTCAGCTTTGCTCCTTTGCTCCCCACTCTCTGGACATGCCTTCCAGGGTTGAGTCTGGTGGAATACACCCGATGTCTCTGTGTTTGCTGCTGCTCTGTACAATATTCCTTTCACCCTAGGGCTGTATTTTCCTTTCTTGCCCTCTTCTCCCCCATTTGCAGCAGCAAGAGGCCTCTGTGAGAGCAGGCGGGGTTTGTTCTGGCGCCTGTCTCACTGCTGACCTAGTTTAGCAGGTGTACCAAATTGCATTGTGTTCTTGGCAAGAGTTCAGTGCTTGAACTCTAAGTTAAAGCCTAATCTATTTCCTAACCAAAACAAAATTAAAGACTCGCACAGAAAGTGTGCATATTGCATATTTTTTATTTATTTTTTAAACAAAATTTTTAATTTTCTTTTGATTTTTAGTCTGCACACTATACCTGCAAGGGTAATTTCTGAAGCTGGCTGTAATGTTTCATTTACTTCAGTAAGCCTTGAACCTTGACATTAATCATATATACCTTGACATTAACCATATATTTACCAAGAACATTTGTCAGTAACCTAGCACTGATTCTACTGCATCATAAATAAATTGAAAGAACTTCTTTCAGCTTGAACCCGATAATTTTTTCCAATAAAATTTCTAAAAAGCAAATACTGTCCTGAATGGGTGATATGGACAGGTCATTCTTGTTCAGATTCCTGGTAAAATACAGTAGCCTGGAGATGAGAGAAGCTATCATTTTCTTTTTATAATCCAGCACTGGAAACCATAGCATTTATGGGCTCTGGCCAGGGGTGTTATCCAAGGAGTATTTACCCTGCACAATGGGGATTGGAGACATAGCCCAGAAACCTTACAACAGAGGAATGCTCCTGGCAGAGAAACATCCCTGGGAAAACACACCATATCCCAGCTATTCATACACCAACCACGTGGCAGTGTGTTGGTTTGCTGGATGTCACACTTTGCCAGGTTGAATTAGCTTTGAGGTGCAGGTAATGTTTGGCAGCAGGTATGGTTCTCTTAGCACTTACCTGACTGTTGGGCATTCCTGGTTTCCCTGGAATCCCTTTGCCTTCCTATGGTCTCTGGTGGGCTTCACCTTAGTGTCCCCCAGACCACTCTGGAACGTCTCCTGCACCCCAAGCCCCGAGTTCTCCCAGGCAGCAGTTTGTATTTCTGCTGCCCAAGCACAGCATCCAGTTTTTCCCATCAGTCACCCTTATCCATGCACAGATTTCCCAGCCCTTGGCTTGCTGACCCCATGTAAGGTGTCCTGCTGATTTATGGGCTCTGCCATCTCCAGCCTGCTCCATGCCAGGATGTGTGTGGGCCTCCAGGTTACTGGGAAAACAGGATGTGGCCATGTGATGCTCTGCCTTGCTGTCTGTGTGTGAATGAAATCCCATTTCAGCGCAGTCTGATTGGGTGGTTTGCCACAATGCCACCTAATGATCCCTTTTCCATAGGTTTTTATGACATAAATCTATATGCAAAACCCATGGGCTAATATGGTGTAGTGCCTCTGTATCTGTGGGGTTTTATGGAAAAGGGAGCAAACAGTGGCTGAGTAACTGAGTAGCTTTGCAATTGCAGGGGGAGAGTGGAGGTCTGAACAGAAGCATGTTTACCCAGGATGGCCCCACAAGTACTGCAAAGCCTTCTTTGGAGTAAACTAATATTATTTGGAATTCCTGAGGGTGCAGAGGCCCACTGGATCTTGTCCCAGCTTGCAAGAAGACTGCTGAGAAACCCACCCACCTATTAAAGGCATTTGTGCAGGAGGTTTACAGGACAAGCAAGAGCATCAAACTACCCAGACTTGTTTTTGAAAAAAGCAGTTACCTGTGTGCTGTAACATTGCAAAACTGAGACTCTAGGAAAAGTCAATTGCCAATTTAGTTCATTCTTGCATCCACACTGCAAGTGCAGTGGGGCAGTGCTCTGCATGGGGACAGCCTGCACCATCCAGGCAGGTGCCATGGGGAGCCAAAGGATGAGTGTGTTGGCATCACTGCCTGGAAAAGGGGAGTCAGGAAAGGGGGAAGTGTTGCTTAGATCCAGTTAAGTAAATTTGGTTATTTGGATCTTACACAAGGGCATTGAAAAAAGCCCCAAGGCAGTGTGACCATTTTCCTGGGCAAAGGGAGAAGGATGTGTGCTGGAGGGGCACTGGGCAGAGGCACTGGCATGCAGGGACAGCTCTGTGCCTCCTGCCAGCCCTCCCTGTCTCCATGCACAGCCCTCTCCAACAAGCACTAAGAGTTCTCCTTGGAGGTGAGAGCAAACCCCAGCCTCATGCAGTGCCATTGCAGACAAAGTGAATCCTGTCTGCAGTTTTGCACACCTTTCTTTGTGTGGGTGAGATGTTTTATTGCAGGTATGGTTTGCACAGCACAGAAGGGATGGGGTTTTATTACTTTTCAAATGAAATCAGCAAGGCAGGTGATGTGTGTGTTTGCACAATGTGCACATGAAGTCGTGTGGGCACGTGCTGTGATTGCAGCATCTCCTTTGTGCCTTTGCTGACCTCGGAAATGAATGTATTTATGTGCTGCTGCAGGAGAGATGTGTAGGAGTTCTCATGTATCTTCTGAAAAAGGACAGTTTTATATTCATTACATTGCTGACTTTTCACAGAAAATGACATAAAATACTATCTTGATCAAATGTCCTTCCAACATTTTATTAAAAAAAGGTCACCCTTCCTCCCTCTTTCCCCAACACAAAATCAGGCCAGAAAGCCTCATGGTAGTGGGGGCAAATAGATCAATTCCACCTTAAAATGTAACCAGGAAGTTGAGTGAAAATGGTGTATTTGGTGTGGCATCTGGGGACAGGACTTGATCCTGGCAGGCCCCTTGCTGTCCATATTCCTGTACAGAAATTAGAAATTGTGGTTTGTCAGCCATGGTGACTCTCAGCATCTGCAGTGGGGCTGTGCAGGGGCACAAAGATCCACCCACCCACAGGGAATTCCTTGTAGGAGTGGGGCCTTCAGCATTTCTGTGGCACTTCCCATGGCCATTGGTTTTTAAAAGTACAAAAGCTGCTCAATGCCAGGCAGTTTTTGTTAGTTTAGAGTGGCCATTCTGGAGGGTTGGAAATCTGCTCCCTAGAGTCCTCTCATTTGTGGATGGCTGTCGATCTTTTTCCTCATCTAAACACAAAATTGTTCCATTTACAAAAGAGAAAAATATAGAAAGGAAACAATAAGCAGCCCTCACTGCAAATTGGCATGGCAGAAGATTGTCTGGGGAACACAAGATGGCACAGTTGCAGAGCATCGGAATACTGACTCTGCAGCTGAGGATGGTAAAATTGCTCCTCCTTTTACATGAAAATCAATTCAGTTTACAAATGTCAAGCTGCATTTTCCTTTTGTGGTATTTTGTGCTTAAGTACAATTCCTAAATGGTGCATAGAAGTTTCCCTCACAGGTCCAAGCAGCAGCCTTTCAGTTATCTTTGATTATTGCCTGCCCTATATAACTCTATTCTCAGCAGATGAAGCAGTTCATGTGCCCATCTGTTGCTTCCAAGACAGGTTTTCCTTAATGGAGGCTTTCCATTTTTATTGTGGTTCTGTGGAAGTTCACAACCAATGCTTAAACCGAGTAATCCCATGTTCCCTAACAAATATAAACTGAGCATGCAAGCCAGTTACAAAGGATCTTAGCAATTGACCACTACACAAGTAGATATAAAATTCAAAGACTATAATTGAAATGAGAATAATTCAAATTCATATATACATTCATTTTTTTTCAAGCTTGATTTTCAATCAGAGAAAAAACCCCTATCATCACCCAACAAAAAAAAGCACTTTTTTCTCTTCCTTTTTGAGATTTCTCATTCTTGCTGTCACATTTATTTAAATTGTGAGCACTTCAAGCAACTTTACATTTAAAATATCTATATGGGGCTATAAAGAACATGGGTGATGTACATTTTCAGTATTAGTCCACCCATCCAAACTGCCAGATTGTGTTAGGTCCAAATTTCAAAATGTATTTTAAAAAGTGGCAAAGAAATAAAACATTCTTTATGTTTTAATTCAGGTTTTATCGTTGTTGTAAAAGGACTTTGTGAGCCCGGGGAGAATTGTGCCTGAGAACCAGAAAGGGAAAGCAATTGCTCAAGGGCCATAAAAACAGCCTGCCATCATTAGCCAAATGCAGTAAAATTCACCAAAGTTAATAAAACCACCTAAGTGATGAAAAATAAATGAGATTTTTTCAAAAGAAGCCCTCCATCCTTGAACAATATCCATTGTTGCAAGGATTGTTTATCCTTTCTGTACTCCCTGTAAACAGTATAAAAAGCAGTTCAGCATTTCTCTCACAAGGAAGTCTTGGTTTAGTGTCTTTGTGATGTGAAAGGACAAGAAAGCAAACTCACATTAGGATGAATGTCTCAGAGCCACAGGCTTGGGATTTGAGGTTGTTTTAATCTGGAATCAGAAAAAGTTTTGCTAAACACAAGGTTCGTTTATTTTGCTGTGCTGGAGAGCTGTATGTTGGCCCTGGGGTGCAAATGTCATATGCTGTGAAATGTTCCTTTTGGAGTGTCCACAGTTAGAAGTGCCAAGACAGCACTTTAAAGAGGTCCAGGACTGACACAGGCTTCAATCATGAAACTGTGGCATGGCAGCAGACTTCTCATCCAGCAGGATTCCTGGGGGACCCCATGGAGACATGATGGAAACCCCAGGCCAGCTTCCCCAGCCCAGCTGTGCCAGGGCATGGACTTCCCAGGGCAGGTCCTGGGGTCAGAACGGGGTTAGGTGTGTTGGGAGACCAGCACCACTTACGCCCCAAAGTCAGCCCACAGGTGGAAAGCTGCTGGGGCCTGGCTGTGCTCTCCCCGCTGCCTTCATGCAGCTCTCTTCCTTTTCTCAAATCCCACCGCTGCTGGGGAGATTGCCCAGCAAAATGGAAAGTGCAGGGGACATGCAGGGTGGGCTGTGGCTGTGGTGGGCTGTGGCTGTGAATTCCCCGCTCTGCCTGCCCCAAGCACCCGTCCTGGCTCACCCCAAGGGCTTTGCACCTGCCTGTGCCTCTGCCCTGCATCTCCCCAACTCATCCAACAGCCTCCCCCACCCTTACACCCACCCCAAAACTGCTTGGCCCAGCTGCAGAACCAGGCTCTCAGAAGTTGGGAAATATCCCCGTGCGTGTGCTCTGCAGAGAGCAGATAATGACAGGCTCACGTGTTTATTTGTTCCTCTGCCGCATTCAGTGGAGATGTAGATGGCCCTTCTTTGATAAGCAACTATTCAGTAGTTTGTTTTCTTGTGCTGTTGAAATGTGTGGCCCCGTGCCCTGCTCGCTGTGCACTGTCTAACCTCCCTTCCAAATGGAATTAATAATTCCCTCCATTTGCATCTCACAGATGTACCAGTGCAGTCGCTTTAGATGAAGGAGCATTATTACTCACAATTGACAAACCAAGAAGTTCAGGTGCAAAAGAATGAATGGGCCACTGATTTTGAGGGTCCCCTTTGATTTGGCATGAGCCTGATTTTGCAGAATACTTAACGTTATTGAGAGCTTCCTACAGTCAGGCGTAATTTTCCCATCTGAACACTCAGCACTTCTGGAACTGGGACCGAAGGGTCTTAAATCAGACGGGCCAGAACTGAAGGATGCATCTTCACTGTTGCAGAAAAGCTGATGGAAGTGTTATGTAAGCACCTTGCCCAACCAGCAAGTCCCAGTTTCATGCTGGGACTGCTGTGGTGCTGGCTGGGAAGTGCTGGTCAGCATTAAGGGGTCAGGCAACTGCCCTCCCTCATCACCTACGTCTGCATTTCTGCAACCACAAGTCACCCAAAATCCTTTTTTACTTCACATTTCTGATTCAATCCCTGCTCAGATCCAGGCAAGGGTCTAAAGCTGTGGAGGTGCATGAAAGAGCAGGTTGCCCATGCAGCTGTATTGTAGCATACAGCACAGAAAGTTCAATTAACATTTCACAGGGAAGTGCTAAAAACCTTAACAACAGGACTTGGTACAGACTCCAGTTATAGCACTGAAATGTCATGTTTATAACTCCCAATCTGCTTCAGTGGAGGACAACAGCAGCAGGAATTAAATATTCAGTTATTAGTGTTCTGGTAGAAATAAGAAAACTTGTTGGCAGACCAAGTGATTGTCTTACATCAGCAGGAAATTAAAGAGTTTCAGATTTACGAGATACAGCAAGGCAGCAGGGCTGAGGCTGGGCAGGGTGCAGTTAGAGCTGCATACAGACTGCTGATACACCCGTGCCTGGGTCTCAGTCAGCCCACCCCACCTGGCTCCTGCTCCCCCCAGAAGCACAGTCACAGCTCAGGCAGGTGACTCCCAGCTGTGTCAGTGGGATTTGGGCAGGTTAAATCACGGCTGGGTGCAGCAGGAGGGTGCACTGCCCGTGAGCAAGATCATTCCCACAGAAACAGCTGCTTCTGGCAGCCACCTGCCTTCCACCTTGCTCAGCATCTACATCACCCTGTGCATGGGGAGCCATTCACCCCTCCCACTTGCTGGTCTGTATGGTTGTGTCAGAATATAAGTGCAAAATTGGTGAGGAGCTGCTACAAATATATGTGCTGGCTGATAAAGCAGAGGTAGGAGGTTTGTCTTTGTTCTGCGCCAGCTTGCATCCCCTGCCATTGGCAATTTGTCTTGGTTCTTTTAGATTCCTGAGTGGATTATAATTTTTCTCGTGGTATTATTTGACAACAGTCATATTTCATGGCTTTACTGCATTCTTTGGATAGTTAGAATTTTTTTAAAGGAAGGAGCTCAGCTTTATGAGGCGGCCATCTCCAGGGCATGTCGTGTAATGCAGACACAGAAGACAGAGCTGAAAATGTTCCTCCTATTTTTGTGTACTTGTGTACTTGGAAAATACAGGATTTGACTTGTGGTGATTTATGGCATCTAAAGCACATTATTGCCCCGATGCCAGATGCAAATCCTTTAAATGCTGTAGCATGAGTAAATTCCTCAGCAACTAATGTACTTCAATGACTCTGGAATACTCAGTCTAAATCAACAGTGAATTCTCAATATAATGAGGATGTTTTTAAGCTTTTCAGACACTAATGGGCTCAAAAATACAGGCATAAAACTTTGCTCCTTTGCCTTTATCTGTGCATCAGTTGCTGTCGTGGAGCATGTTTGTCTAAAAATGATAGAGATCATTTCAGTATCCATTTACCCTGCTCCAATATTGCATTATCATTTGTTAGTTTGCAGAAATATGCCATGTCTAATTAGCTTAGTAATGATTGTACTTAGCATAGGAATTGCAGCAACATAAGGAGAAAATAATCACACATTGCAATATCAAAATAAACATTTCTGTCCTAAGAATGTTGTCAGGTGATGTCATACCATCTGTCCTACTGTACCCGCTCAGAAATTTTGCTGCAGCAGCATCTGGTGCTTTGGCGAGCTCTGCAGACAACTGTGGCAGCTTTGCAGCTGTCTCCAACTTTGCTTTTGTATTTAAAGAGTATTAAGCCTTCATGCTCCATGTCCCTATAAATGTGTTTGCTGTTTCTGAAGTTTGGATACTGAGCAGTTTGTGTATTTGCCTGGCTTGCAGAATAAGGTACAGTGTGGGAATTGTCTTGGGAGTTTGCAGTGGCCAAACTGTAAAATACAGTTCTCCCTTCCTCCTTCCCTCCACAGCCATCTTTGGGCTGGGAGAGAGACACCCTTTTGGGGAGAAGGAGAATTTACAGGAGAATCTGAGCCCTCACTTCTGTTTCCATAAAAATGTGGTTATTTGTACAACCTGGAACAACTCCAGCAGACAGGACCGAGAGGAAACAATCCCCACATTTCTTTTGCTTGTGCAAATGCCTTAATAAGATGTTATGCTTTCCTCTCTCCTTCCAGAAAATTTAGAAAGAGATACAACCCTGCAAAGAAACACAGGCTGTATCTTATTTTTGGCCTCATACCCAGATGCATGTTCTCTGGTTCTAAATTCGGATTTCACTTTGGTAGATGATTTTTTAATAGATTTCAATTTCATTTCCTAAGTGCAGAAATCTAGCCAGTCCATTTCCTTTTCCCCAGAGTTTTGGACATCTGCTAGGGAAGACTCTGCTCACACCAAAGGAAGGCTCTGAGTAGTTGCCCAATTCATTTAGATTTGTCACTTCAATTTGTTCATTCAGCAGGTACATTGTAAACAAAATAGCTTAAATGAGGTTTGCTTTGGGGTTTTAAATATTTTATTTGTGCCTAGCTTTTGGGAATTGCCCCTTATATACAGCATCTGTTCAATGTGACAGGGTTTTCTAGTGTTCATTGACTGCATATCAGCTTTCCCTTAACTGAGTTAGGGAAATGTTTTGTGATCTGCACAGTGAAAACCCCCCGTGTTTAATCCTGCCACTCTGGAGCTCCTTCACTCTGCTGTCATGACCCAAGAAGGTGCTGATTGACTGGTGGAGGATCTTCAGTGTTTGTCCTTCCACTTTCATTTCGGGTGCTGAAAGGCTCTCTTGGAGGAATGGCAGCCCCTAAAAGATCACATTGGACTCCTTTGGAGTGGACTCCTCTGGGCCAAGGATTTCACCCAGGCAGGAAAGCCGAGGTGATTGCTGTGATTATAATGAGGTGTGATGGGATGAAGTTAAGAAATAGGAAATTGAAGCTGAATGTGTTTTGGCAGGGATGGTCATCTACAGAGCTGGCTCCTGAGGGAAGGGGGAAAAGTTGGGCTCTTTAATATTACGTGGGTCGAACTACAGGAGGACATGCAGTGAGGGCAATGTCTATAGGAACAGCAACAACAAGTAACTGGCCTTCTTGTTGCTGTCATCCTGCAGTTAAAAGGAAGTCCCTTCCATCTCTTTTTGTTGAGATGTGCTACAGATAGAGGTTTGGGGCTTTTTGATAGAAAAGCAGGTGATGTGCACGAGCAGGCTCAGTGGCATGAGCAGAATTCAGGCTCTGAGGACACTGGCCATTAAAAGCCACTCTCTAAAGGAGCAGAAATAGGCTTTCCTCCTGAGCACATTCATCTTTTTATGCTCAGTGAAGGGCTCTTTATCACTGTGCTGCCACTGGGTCTTGCAATGTAAATAACCCCCTTGCAGAGGCCCATGCTTTGGGGTTTGCAGTGGGGACACAGGGTTTTTTTTGATGTTGACCCTTGTTCACAAGGGTGTGTGACACAATCAGTGAAGTTGTTCATGGAAACCATATTGCAGAAAATCCCAGTCCCAGGAGCGATGTGCGAGCCATTTAATCCATCAAAGCGCAGCCCCCTGCTGTAACAGCCCTCTGTTCCTCTCCTACAGCCCTGATTTTCCTTTTTCTTCCTTGCAGTACAATAAACACCTCTTCGTGCACATTGGACACGCCAACCATTCTTACAGTGACCCGCTGCTCGAGTCGGTGGACATTCGTCAGATTTATGACAAATTTCCTGAAAAGAAGGGCGGTCTGAAGGAACTCTTTGGGAAGGGGCCTCAAAACGCTTTCTTCCTCGTAAAATTCTGGGTGAGTAAGACATGGAGGACCTCTCCTGTTGACGAGGGCTGAGTGTGGTGTCCAGCACCCTTGGAGTGCCTGTGGAAATTCTCTCTGTTGTCATGCACGAGTGCAAAGCTGTTCGCCCTTCAGGTGGGACGCTGGCCCGGGGCCACTCCTGCTGGCAGCTCCCCAGAAGCCAGAGCAGCAGAGGCAGATGTGCCTCAGCTCTGCCTGACTCTGCAGCTGCTGGGCAGGAGCCAACAGGTACCGAGAGCCCCCGTTTGGAGATGGGGAACTGCCATCTAGTGGTCCAAGGAAAAGCAGGGAAGGCACGGGAGTGGAGCCTGCTTTCGGGTGTTTCCAAGGTGCAGCTTCTGCCAAGTGCAAGTAGTGCAAGGATCCGTGCTGCCATCAGCCCCTGAGCCCATGCTTGTGAAGAGGGGACCAAGCAGGATGGGAACTGAGAGAGCTGTGAGCCTGGGAGCGTGCTGAGGTTTTCCTGAAGCACATTTCTACCTGCCTTTTTGTTAGTCAGCCATAGGACTCTGCTCCAAAATGTATCACATCAGAGCAAGGGTGAAAAAAATAATTAGAATGGAGGGCTGGGATGCTGTGTATTGATCTAGTCATGATGAATTTCACTAATATGTCGGGTTTTTCTTACGGAATTTACAAAATCTCCTGTTGGCAATATAATCATAAAATAATAATTTAGGTTGGAAAAGCCTCTAGGATCACTGAGTCCAACCATTAGCCAAGTCCCCCCCTAAACTGCTAAAAGATTCACCCAGAAGGATCAGCAAATCTGCAGGCTGAACCTCATGCTTATACTAAAGCTTTTCATATTCACTAATTTGTTGGGACTCTTTTTTTGTGGTATACTCCTTTTCATAGCAGCAGTTATCATATAAGCATTTTAATTTTTTCTTTTAAAATCTCAGTAAAAGGAGGATATTCAGGGTTTAATTACAGGGTGGACAGATTGAGGCTGAAACCAGAAAAGGTTGATCTGGAGCCACTGCTTATGATCAGATTTCCTGGCGTTTATCTATGGGGTTTGAAATACCCTGCACCTTGTAAATTCCCCAAGCTTCATATCTTTCAAAGACTTTCTATGCCACCAGAATTAATAGTGGAAACTAGAATAAGGGAAACTCATTTTTTCTCAAATCTGGATGTAGAAGGACTAAGTCACTGAGCAGGAGCTGAGCTGGACTGCAAAAGAAACCCATTGAGAAATTAATGGGGCTTAAAACTGGGCCTGGGAGCGGTAGACCAAGTATTTGAGGTCTGGCTGAGCAAAAGGACCAGAAAGATGACACAGCAGAGGAGTGGGAGCTGAAACACAGGTGGCCTGGAACAGGCAGGTGAGAATGTGGGGTCAAAAAGAGGGAGGCAGTGGGAAGAAGGAGCATTTGGGAAGAAGGAGCATTTGGGATGAGGAGCCTGCAAGGAAACACAGGAATGAAGTACAGCAGAAAAGGTTTCTGAGAGATGGGAACAGGACAAATGTAACAGCAGGAGAAATCTGGCTGCAGAGGAACAGAGCTCAGAGTTAAGGGTCTGTGACCACTAAATACATTTCCTTGTGAAATTTGGTTTGACCTGAGGACCATCATCTTTCCAATCCACTCTCTGCATAATAAAAACTTGCAAAACCCACTGGCAAAAATGAATGTCACCTCACATGCCTGTTCTCATTTCCCACAGAGAATGATAAGCCTCAGACTTTATACTAGATGTGGACGCAGCAGAGATTTGTGATATGGTAATTGATGTATTGTATGTTCTGCTTTTTCTCCATGTGGAAATTGATTTTCAGGCATGCTGAATGATCAAAGGTATACCTAAAGCCAGTAGAGACCTTCTTTGAATCACTGAGGTCTGTGTTATACTCCTGAATTTGAAAACTCGAGGGCCAGCCTTCTCTGCTTTGTGTCCTCCAAGCAGTGCACACCTTTAACCCTCCTGTCTCAGTCCCAGATCTGTAACTTGGGGGTGATACCAGCCCTTCACCCCAGGTGGTCACTGACAAATCAGACTCGTGGCTGTTTATAAGGTCTCAAACTGGTGCCACAAACAAAGCCCCTATAAAATGTATAATTCTGTGTTCAGCACAGGTTCTGAGTAGTGTTCAGGAAACAGGGTCTGGGCCACAATGAACAGCAAAGATGAAATGTTGTGTAGCTGCTCAGAGGGTGAGTGTGCAGTTCTGTAGCTGAAGCCTGTGACATGATACAGTTCAGCAGTCAGGATGTGCAGGCAACTTCAATCCAACATTTCCTAACCTCACTGTGCCTTCCAACATAATGGCCTTTTAATACAATTTTGGGCTGTATTAGCTTAGAGATTAAAAAACATACAGTGCTAACATCCTTCTGAGTTATACATTAAAGATGTGGTGAGAACACTTTCCTGAGCCATGGTCTTAAAATAGACCAATGGATTTTCTCTGTCATAAGTGAGTGAGGCAGAGAGAGGGTGCCTGAGGTAGTGTTTGAGTGTTGCAAGTGTCACGATGAATAATGTTCTAGGAATAAACTTCACACCAGTGGCCCCCAGCCCTAAACATATGTAGGAAAACAAGAACATAGCTGTCTGATTAGTCATGAGAATTAGATCCTAAACTGTCAGCTCACTGTCCTTTATTTCTTTCACCCCAGTAGGGAGTTTTTTAGAAAAAAAGGATGCTGTTCCCATTTTTATAGGGAATGTTGAAAAACTGCTTTAAACAGTCATAATATCACCAGGGTAAAGCTGATGCAGGTTGCTGGCAACATTTTTGACCCTATAAGTAACCTCAAGTTTAGTCATATGAGAATAGATTAATTTTGGTTGAATTAAATATCCAGTTCTGAATAAGTATTTACTCTCTCCTCATCTGCTACCTCCTCCTACTCAGTAAGTTCACCTCCTTCCAGATTCTGTTCATGATGTGTGGTTATTGCTTAGTCCCAATATTGTCTCACCATTTATTTTACCATTTCCCCCTTCCTAGCCTTTCTGTTGCCCTCCTCCTTCGTTATCATGCAGCCATCGATCATTTGCTCAGCACTGTAAGCTGCTGCATCCTAGGTCACCATGGCAGTCCTTGTTTTGGTGGGTAAAAGAGGAAAGTGAATTTTGGTTGGGCAAATAAGTACAGGTGTGAAAGCACTCTGAGGAGAATCAGTGAAAGAAAAGCAGGGTCTGAGTGAAAGAGGTCAAAGCAAGCCAGAGAAGGGAAGCAGGAGGGTGTCATGATGTGAGAAACTTGAAAGTGAAGGTGGGGATTTGATGCAGGAAGGGATGGTGACCCTGCAAATGGATTTAAGGGAAGTCAGCATGTCACTGGAGGCAGCACAAAGGGTATTTTGTTTAGACATTAAATGTGCTGTGGAATGGATATGTAGGAAACAGGAAGACCATAGATGAGTACTGAGGATGACTAAGGCAGAAAGCAGCTGAGCTCTGGTAGCTGCAAAGAATACTCCTCTGGCTCCTTCCCATTTAGTTCTGCTTCAGGCTACTTAACAGCACAGTTTTCTCTGTTGTCCTGCTTTCAGTAATAAGGTTTGATTACAAAAAAAAGTGGGAGGGAAAAGTCTGAGATCTTGCAAGAAGACATTTGGCAGTTGTGGAGTTGACTTAGCAAGGCAGCACCGGGATGGAGTACAAAGCAAAGTTTGCTTTGCTTTGCAGAGCTTTATTGGTTCATGCAGATTGTATCTCATGGGAAACACAACCTGATGCTGGGAATGGATGAGCTTCTGGCCCCAGTCCTGGTGAAACATCTGGATGTCACACTTTGGGGCCTCTTCCCACCTCACAGTGCAGGAGGTAAAAAAGGAAGAGACTCCTCCTACACCACCGTGAACAACCAACCTTACAGCCCTGCAATGCAATTCCCTGGTCCTTGCCTTGCACCCAGAATGCAATGACTCTGTTCCTCTCCTTTATCCCAGGCAGTCACTGGGAACCACAGAGTTCAGGGAAATGGCCACAGAAGCCAGACTTTTACAATAACAGAGGGAGTTGGTATGTTGTAAATAAGGAACAACATCCTAATGATGTGGCACAGGAAGTTTGTATGGCAGGGATATGAGACTGCAGATTACAGAGCTATAGAATTAAAACAGAAATAAATGGTCCTAAACAAATATAAAAGCTGTCCTAGAACACTGATGCAGAGTTCAGGGAAGGCTGGAAAATATCTGCAGAGAGAACCTTTCCCTGACTCCAAGTCGAGTGCACAATCCTGCTTCTCTCACCTTATGGTGCTAAACCCAACCTGTGTAAAACAACGAGGTATGATTCATGCCATCTAACCTTGATCAGAGTAGGGTCAATGTTCCTGGTGGTTAGTTTGTATTTAAACTGGTTTTGTGACTCGGGAATAGCCCCAAAGTTTTCTGCTCTTTGAAGTTCCAGTTACCCTGTCCAAAAGCTAAGTCAACCCAGGGTGCCTGTACTGGTTTCTTTTATTGGTTGAAGTTCTACTCATGTTCATATCTAGTGCTTCTCCCACTGATTGATTGCTCACTACTATTCTTAAATAGTGTGATTCTAACCAATGCACTTAGGCCTCTTAGACTAAATTATGCTGCTGTATGTTTGTTATTTCTCTCTCAGGTTTTGCCTCAACCCTCAACTGTAAATTTTGAGGCAAATTTTGCATGACTTTTCCATGTAACCTGCAGCACTGTGCAGTGGGTCCTGCCTCCATTGGGACCCTTAATGCTTGGTGTATGCACACCTTGCAATAACATGCTGGGATTTTGTGTGTCTCACACTGCCAAATGCTCTGTGCCAACCTGAACTGACTTCTGCAGCTACAGGGACAGATTTGGGAAGAAAATATTTCTGAAAGGAAGAGGGATGTTTTCTCATTGGTGACATAGGAAAAAAACAACTGATGTAAATTAGTGTTGGCCTGTCAGGCTTTCTATGGATCTTATCCACTGGCTTAACTTTAAATGTTTGCAGTAGCTTGAACGACTCTTCTAACTGAGAAAAGCTTGGTCAGAGCTCACTGCAACTCTGAAACAAAGACCCAAACTCATCTGAAGATGCGTGGATGATATTAATTGATGTTTAAAATGAATGCCTCTATTTGCAGGAATCTGCAATGCAAACTAGGAGTTTTAGAAAGTAATGCATATTATAATTAGGGCAAGCTTTTAAAGATGCTTTGAAGTCCTAAACATTTTTGAAATTCAAATGTGGGATGGAAATAAAGGAATCTACACAATAAAGGGGCATTAAATTATGTCTCCCAAAATTTCACTGTTTTATAGATGTAAATATATGCCATAATTAGTGGTAAGTAACATGAGGAGGATAGTTAAGTTTATTCCTATTCTTATTCAAAACAGCTGTGGCATGAAAAATAATGCTCCTTCTCTTTGTGATACACTAGAACAAACAATTTACCCATGTAATCAGTGTTCAGAAATGGCTTGTGCCTGTGGTCTCCTCCCACCCCCTCCTGAATTTATCCCCATATGCCTCCAGCCCTCTTAAAAGGTGCAGAGATTCTTTGTGCCCTTCATTCACACACACACACACAATGGCAGCTACTGCCCTTTTTTTTGTTGTTTTGTTTTGTTTTTCTTTCTATTTTTACGTGTGATTTATATTGCATAATCCAGAATCCTGGAGTTCCTACACACACACACACACACACACACTCTCACACACACTGGCCAACTTGACTGGCAAATGATCTGCAGCTCACAAATGGGACCCGTAGTATGAATGGCTCTATGGCCAGCATGCAAATATATGCAAAACAAATTAGGTATGGAAGAAAGCAGACATCCATTTGCTTTTCCCCACCACAGCCCTCTCAGCCCAGGGGGCTCACGTGCTGCTGAGGAGGAGCCCTGTGCAGGCTGATGCTGGGGCTGGGTAATGAGTGGAAGGGGCTGGGAAGCTGGAGCAGCTTGGCCTGTCCATCACAAGCCCAACCATGTGGCAGGCCTGGACACAATTCCTGAGCTGCACAGCGATGTGCCAACGGCCCAGATGCTCCCGTTGGAAAAAATTGCTTCACAATTTGGACTCCCTGCTCTTTGGTGGCGCTTTGCAGAGAGGGAGGAGAGGCACGATGCGGTCTATGAGTAACACACCTCGCTGCAGTCAGCACTTGCTCAAACCTATATGTTGTTAATAAGTGACCTAAAGTGCTTAATGTTAACTGCTGAGTGCCAGTGCAAGCTGTTCTGGCCCTCCCCATGTCCCACTGTTTCCAGTAGGTGCTGTTTTCCTTCTACTCAGCAGGATGGATTTAGACTCTTCTCAGCAATTTTTGCTGGAGTTGCTTTTTTGGTAGCCAAAACTGTTATTATTACACAAGTGCTTTACCCTCTGCCCCTGCCTGTAGCACAGAGCCTGAGAGCTCTTGGGAAAGGAATGGGAAGATGTTTTTTTGATTTATTTTTACTCTTTATTTTGTTTGCAGCTAGCTCTGGTTAGGTGTTTCCTCCAGCACACAGGCAGAGGCCTCTCCATTAAGTGTATCAAACACTTGGTGCTCTTAATATGTAATATTTCCAGTGCTACCCATTGACCAGCTCTGCTTTATTAATGAATTAATCATGCTCTTACACTGGAGATGGGGTGCCAGAAAGCTGAGTGCCTCTCCTGCCTCCAAGTGCATTCGGCTAATATAAAACTCAGCGCTCAGAAATAAATCAAAATTAGAGTTCTACTCTTGAAAGTAAAGAAAAAAAAAATTAAAATTCCCTTTGTGGTTTAGGATCTTTTCCCCCAAAATTGCATTGATCTTTAAAACTCAGTGAGTAAATGGACTCCAGTTCATCACACATGATCATCCCATAATGTTTGAAGTACCATAATATTTGAACTCATGCCAATATATTTGAAGTCACCATTCAAAAAGTTATTTATCTGTACAAGCAGCAAGAGTACTCCCCAACCCCAGAGCCTGGAGCCCAGAGCACAGCTGCCTGAGAAGCTGTACAGGAGGTAAAGCTGTTTTCCAGCCCAGGAAGCTTTGCAATCTGTGTCTGAATGCAGGAGAACAGCTGGAGACAGAGCACCATAGAAATAATGCACCAGACCTGGTAGCAACACTCCAAAGGCTTGGCTGTTGTAATTTTTTTCACAAAGATCATTGAAATAGGAAATAATAAGGAGAAGACTAATAAGATAAATTCCTGCATTTCAATTTTGTTCTTATTATATTTATGTGGTCTTGCCTCTCATGTAACATAGGCAGTGAACCTTGCTAAGTAATGTTTGCCAATGGACAGTACCAAGCCTACTTGAACCAAAGCATCCCTGTCAGATATTTAGTTGGTTGGTTAAAAAAGACCCCAGATAATGGTGATTTCTCCTCATCTGAGAATTATGCCAGCATTCCATTGCCATCAGGGTTACCAGCCCCTGCCTTGTTTCTCATTTTGCTTTTGCTTAGCTTTAGCTTTCTGCCTTTTAATGTCCTTTTCTGCAAGATTTAATCTAGGAGAAGACTCTTCCCCATGTAGCAACTTGTAGGCTGTGACAAGGTTGTGGAAAAACTTCCCTTGGAAAAAGTAAGTAGATGGAGTTTCATTAGTCATTCATTATAAAGGATGTTTTCCAGACCTGAAATCATTCTTGTAACTCTTTGCTGAACACTTTCCAATTTTCCAACATCCCTTCTAAAATGTAGACACAAGCCCTGGAATCAATACAGTGGTAAGGAGCTAAAGATGAATACCAGGGCATTCATTTATAACACATCTCCTCATTCCCACCTCTACAACTCTCACAGCCACAGAGGTAGCCTTCTCTCTCTCTCTTTTTTTTGTTTTTTGCCATAACCTTTTGGAGAAGGAAAAAAACAGCAAAAAAATTATTTTAATTTCATCAGTTTGAGAAATAGGGTTTAGCTTTTAGCTGTATATGTTCAGACAAATCCCTTACTATTTAAGCCATAATAATACACTTAAGTCCTTAAGACAATTGTTACAGTACTAAAAGAGGCATTGATGAAGCCTTCATTTAAGAGCATTTGCTTGCCAACTCCTATGATTTTTTAATGTTGGTGTTAGACTTTTTTTGAAGAGTCTTAAAGCTTCAGCTCTCAGCAATCTGTAATAAGGTGAACATAAAAACTCTTTATGAAGAAAATTCTGTCCTTCCCTGAAAATACCTTTATTGTGGGCCAGACTCAAAAAAAAAAAAAAAGATTGAAGAGCAAACAAGTAAATAAAGATAATTCTCCATCTATATGATCATCATAGGACTTTTGCAACCATATTGTGATTGTATCAGAGTAAATCATGACAATTGAGTGATAGTTTCAAATGTGCCTCCCTGAAACATCAGGCCCCAGCCTGGATGTTTTGTGTACACAGGCCTCCCAGTGATTTCAGCAAGAGCTGGAGGAGCTGTGGGAGTGAACAACAGGGTGCCAGATGGCCACATGTGTTACTTTTCCAGGTTAAGTGTCAGCATGTAAATACAACAGTTAGATACTTTTTTCAGTGGGCTTCAAAATCGGAAGTCAGCAGATAAAAAGTTATAATTTTTTAACTCTCTAAACATTTGTTATTTGAATTTGAAAAGCAAGGGCTGTGCAGTTGCCTTCTGACAACACGAAATTGTGAGGGGTGGTTTAGTTATGATTTCCTATTTTGCTCATATCTGAAAGGAGAGAAAATGTTTTGCTAGTACCACTGCAATTGTGGTAGCAGCAGGAATAATTGCATTTCAAGAGATTGCTTCTATTATTATTATTACCATTAATTACAGCAGAAATCCGAATTCTTCAGAAGTTCTGGTGGAGCAGGGGTGGTGTGGCTGGTGGCTGCTGCAGTTTGCCATGTTTAGATGCTTGCCATGTTTCGGTTGCAGGCCAGCTGTGATGGCAAATTGCTTATTTACTACCAGCTCTGAAGAATTCCTTACAGCTCCCTGTGACAGCCCTGCTTTGGATGCACATTAAACATTAACTGCTGGCCTCACGCAAAGCAGGTGCAAGAAACAAGGTGCAAGAGCGATAGGATTTCTTCCTCTTATGCAAAATTCGTGACTGTGGGGCTGTTTGCGTTACTGAGTGCAAACCTCAGGAGGCTGCTCCACTGATTAATTTACAAAGCCAGCCCCAAGTAACCTTAGACCTGTGTCTTCTCTGTACCACAGACTAGTTCAGTGTGTGCTGTTATCAGAATATTGCCTCAGAAGGCCGTACCACAAATAAGGACTGCAGACACTAAGGAGGATTAATGAGTTGTTGCCAAGTTAAAAATTAAATAGCATTTACAAATGACCTGAACTATGGTGAGTGCTCCACACTAGGATCATAGAATGGTTTGATCATAAGGAACCTCAGACATCATCTATTTACAACTCTCTTGCCAGTTGCTTAAAGCCCTATCTACCCTGGCCTTGAATACTTCCAGGGATGGGGCATAGGTAAGCATTCCTGTAAATAGGGTCTTTTAAAAGTCCAAACATGAAAGTATCTGTCAAGTGTTTTGTGTTCCATTTCTGTATGGGGAATAGAACCAAGCAGAGCTAGACTTGCAAGTGAAACAGCTGCAGAAGTACATTTCCCTGCTAAAATGCTCACCTTGGCATAACTTTCAAATTCAGGTGATTCTTAGCTGTCGTGCTGCAGTAGCTGACCAGCTATTTCCACATAAAAGGAAAACCCTGCCCACTCTCTCCTTGAGCATCAAAGATGTCAGCAGAACTAATACCTGAATCAACAAATCCAGCTGTGCATGTCCCTAAACTCCGCCTGTATCCATATTAGCGTGCTTTTAAGTGGAGGGCTTTTGAAAATGGATCCATGATGTCAAAGAGCAGAGTGGCAGAACAGCTCCAGCACTACTGCAGGCTCAGGGAGGCTGGATTCAGCAGGTGACCTGTGTGGTTGCTTTGTAGCCAAATTAATCCTGCTGTGCACAGGACTTGGATTCGGACATGAATAATTGAAGGTAGCGCTGTTCCTCACTTGATCCTGCGAGTCTCGGTCTCTGATGCTGCGTAGCAAAGGCAGCTGGGTGGTTATTGAGGCTGCAGAGAAATGCTGGAAGCCAACAAATCCTTCCAGCAGTGTTTGCTGGTGGTGGGCACGGCTCTGTGCACACGGGAAGCCTGGGGGTTGTGTCAGACTGCTCCGTGAAGTCGAGTGTTTTGCTGAATCAATGCCATATGGCCCAGCAGAGTCTTATCAGAGATAGATCCTGTGTTGCCCAGCTGTCTCCCTCTGCCATGGGGATTTCATTGCTTTAAGAAAGGAAAAGGAGAAAGTGAGCTGTGGTCTCTCTGAAGTGGGGTGGCTCTGCTGAATTTGAGACTGCAAGACAGGTTCACTTCAGAGGGGTTGGCTCTGGAGCAAGGCTCCTCACAGGTGATCATTCCTTTACTTCAGGGATTTCATCAGCTATCTGCCAGACAAGAATGTCACCTGTAGCCCACAGAAATATTGGGTCATATTTTATTGTTTAAAGTTTGAATAAATTGCTGATTGCCTCAGGTTTTTACTGCAGCAATTAGGCCGCTATTTCCCTGACAGATTTTTTCACTGTCACTGTCATCACCATTAAGCTCCCCCCCTTATTTCTGAAAAGGATGGTGAGCTAATGACAGCTTATGCTATTCCCACTGTCAAATGAAAAATCAAATCTTCACCATCCATTCCTTTTTTCCCGCAGGCTGACTTAAACTGCAACATCCAAGATGATACAGGAGCGTTTTATGGAGTCACCAGTCAGTATGAGAGCTCAGAAAACATGACAATCACCTGTTCCACCAAAGTCTGCTCATTTGGAAAGCAAGTAGTAGAAAAAGTAGAGGTGGGTGTTGTGATGGGATATGCGCCTTTATTTATTTTTCACCTTTCCTAAGCAAAGATCTGTATGGCATGGTCAAGTCTCTGGTTGGTTTGTTGTAGAGTGATATTGCAGCTGGGGACTAAGCCCCAGACCCACATCTGCCATGTACAAAACAGTTTTAGTGGAGGAATTTTAGCCTAGAGCTGAAGGCTGAGCCTTTACAGATATACTGCTCATTGTTTATGTCCTTCTTATACCAAATGTGTTTTTTAACCATGGTGACCATATAAAAGAATTCTTAGTAATTTCCATTATTCCAAGCTTAGAGAAAATCAAAAATCCTCATAAACCACTGAGTAGCTCATCTGAGCAATTGGTAGCTGGACAGCAGAAGTCCGAGAGTCACAGCCTTACCCTCCTTCAGCAATCTAAGTCAGTCAGGTTTTCTTCCAGTCTTTCATCTTTCTGTAGTTACTGAATTGCCTATTAAATCATGCAATAATATATCTATGTTTGTATGTGTGCACTTAAGCATAAATATATAAGCTTATTTTTGCTGTTCCCTTTACAGACAGGTGCCTCAAAACTCCTTTAAAATCATCTTATCACAGTTTCTGGCCTAATTAATTTTTACTCCATTTGGAACTTTATAATCCTCATCTGTTCAGTTTGTTAAATTGCAGGTTAGAAAGCAAGTAGTGATAGCATGATTTTTGATAATTAAGGGCCCCTGAATTTTTAGCAAGGCATTGCACAGCTAGGGCAGGGAGTCAGAGAACAGGCAAGTGTGTGTCTGAGCCACTTTCTCTTTTTCCTGTCTACACAAAAGAAGAGAAAAACATATTTAGTGGTCACTTCTTTGCTATTCCTGAGTTAAAACATTCTAAATGCTCTTTATGTTTGGTTTTTTTTAGACTGAATATGCAAGGTTTGAGAATGGCCGGTTCGTGTACAGGATAAACCGCTCTCCAATGTGTGAATATATGATCAACTTCATACACAAGCTGAAGCATTTACCAGAGAAATACATGATGAACAGTGTCTTGGAAAACTTCACAATTTTATTGGTATGGACTGGCTTTTTATTTTTCCACTTCTAAGATACTCTCAGGCTTTGTGTGTCTTGCTCAGTTTGTAATGTTGGGAACCAGTTTCCAAATCCCTTAGTCATGTTGCTTACCAAACAAAGTGTCCCACTGACTGCAGAATAATTCTCTTGGAACTGAACGCTATAGACGCTCAGGATGAAAAGGCTCAGCTGGCTGTGAGCATGAGCAAACATCTTTGTTATTTTCCACAAGTTTCAGCTTACTTCTCCCATTTTTCCATTCAAATCTGGGGTTTGAAGAGAGCCTGAGGCAGTAACTTTGAACCATCGCGTTCATCTGATGTGTCCTTACTGGGGCTCGGTTACAATGCTGCAGATGTTAGTGGTGTTAATTAGTTTTTGGGCAGGCCAAAAAGGCAGCAAACGCCCAACAGGTGACCTAAAGCACAGAGAATAGTCCACGTAGTGGCCTCTAAGCCAGTTTCATCCAGTGACACAGCCTGCTTTCCCTGTTGCTCTGTGGTGGCACCTCAGCCAAGCTCTTGGAGCCATGCGCCGCTGCTGCCGCGGGATTGGGGCAGGACTGAGGTGACACGGGTCACTTGGGGTCACTTCTAGTTTCAGCCCTGCTGTTTCCAGATGTGTAATGCTCCATCTGCCTCTTCCTTCCCCTGCACAGGTGGTGACAAACAGGGATACACAAGAAACCCTGCTCTGCATGGCTTGTGTATTTGAAGTGTCGAACAGCGAACACGGAGCACAGCATCACATCTACAGGCTTGTAAAGGACTGAGCAGTTATTTATATATACACTTCATTTCACTTCTTTATCAAAACACAGACTGTAAACCTCAACACTAAGTGGCAGTGCCTCTGGCCCAACTTTCACCCACATTTTTCTAAATCCTGTTTTAGTGAAGTCATTTTTAATGTGTTCATATATAATTGTAGCTGTGAAATTCTGGTACAGTTGTAAAAATTATTTCTAAAACTAAGTGTTCTTCAAATTTGTAAACCACAGTTCTTTGGGAAGACTGTATTTAAGAACCTAACGCCTCTGTCTGTGGAGGCCTATTTTTAATTCTGATAGAAAAATGTATGACAGAGCATTTGCCATGGGGAAAAACTGACAGCATTTATAAGAATTTATTTTGGGTTTTTTTCCAACATGAAATACTTGTTTTACAATGCAAGTGAAATTGAAATGAATCTTTAGCTATAACTGTAAATGAGTACACAAAGTTAATAATCTTTATAGAATTATCTTTGTAACTAATTAGGGTGGAAGATATGGACGAATGTAATTCACTAAATTATTTTTTAAAATGAAACATTTTTCTGTTTGAAACCAAATGAAAAATATAGCCTTAAGAAATGCCTGATAGAAACAGACAGGTCCTAAAATTAGGCAAATTTTGTATTTTTTTCTCAATGCTAAAACTAATCTTCTAATCCATTAAACTTTCAAACAGGTATTGCAGAGAAAGAAAACATCATCCCTTACCCCTAACATATCTAGTGTATTTTAAAAGAGTATAAAGTTGTATTGTACTAATATGAAAATTTGATTATTTAATGAAAAAGATGGCTCATTTTGCAATAAGTAGGTAAATACTGAAGATTTAGA
Organism: Lanius collurio; assembly: GCA_020086605.1. NCBI lineage: Eukaryota > Metazoa > Chordata > Aves > Passeriformes > Laniidae > Lanius > Lanius collurio. Next base: position 6,298,058 of record JACBWW010000041.1, read on the forward strand.
CTTGCATTATATGTAGTCTCGTGTGTGCAGTTATATTTTATATGGACAACTATGTTTTCTAATAAGTTGAGCAAAAAACCTGCAACTCTGAAATTAAGAGATGAACGGAAACAACTGACATGGTGACAGCATCAAGCCATTCACAAACAGAGAGCAAAACACTGATGTGTTTGAAAGAAGAGTGTGTACACCTCTGAAAGGATCAGCAGCTTTAATATCTGTGAGATGCTAGAAAATCACAACCAACATCAGGCAAAGATTGGAAAGTGGAGAATTTTATTTTTTTCCTCCTTTTCCTCTTAATCATGGTGCTCTTACACCTCTCCTAGTTGTCTCTCCAGGTCTGGCAAAGACCTTATCCAAAACAAACACCCACCTACCACATGGGGTCTGCTGTCCTCTTGGATGTGGTAGTATTCATCCTTCTGATAAATTCAGGGAAGACTCCAGGACGTGAAGTAGAGCTGGAGATATTTTAATACTGTAAGGCTTCGAACCACAGCTGTGGGTGTGAGTGACTGTCTGAGGTCTGCACACGTGAGAGCAGCAGCCTCACCCCTCCCGTTCAGGACAGAGGGTGCTGCTCACTTCCTCTCCTCCCGCTGCCCCTCGTTGCCCAAGCAGGAGTCCTTTGGGCAGGTGCTGGGCCAGCAGAGGGTTCTCAGGCAAAACGTTTGTCTGAAAGGCTGAGGGCTGCCTGACCAAGCACGAGCCACCTTAAAGATCAGTGATGAGTTATTAGCAAAGAGAGTTCTTAGGAAAGTCTTTGGCAGTCCTGAATCCAAGTTCACGTTTAGCAGGCCCCTCCTCCCTGCCTTTTACAATACGCTCCCATGCACAATTTAAGCATAGAATTTACTCCCAGGCACACTGCTGTAGTCTTCAAACAAGCAAGTCTTACTTTTATTCTTTAATTTATATCCCTGCATAGTCCTTTTTGTTAGAATTGCCCACTGCTGTAATGTCTAGACTAAAACAGAGCCTAGGCCAGGTGGTGGTTCAGACCATCATCATCCCTAATGCTGGAGAGGTCTCGGGTTTGAGGAGGGTGCAAACATCACCGAGGGGAAGGGAGACTGCTTTAGTCCCTCAGCCTGATCTGACTCCATGAGGTGGGTGGTTGCTATGATGTCTAGCTGTGGATATTAGGGCTGATGATCTTTCAGTTTATACTCTGAGAAGTGAAAAGAGAAATATGTCCATGGCAAGGTCTCTTTTAACGTTCATTTTTGACACTAACAATCACATCAGGAAAAGCACTGCATTGTAACAGCCTAACGGTAGCCCTTTATTCTAAGCACTTGGTGTTACAAGTCAAAACTACTTTTTGTTTTTTGTTCTAAAGTTGTCTTTTATTTAGGGTTTGAATTGTGGGTTTGGTGATTTTTTTTTTAATTTTTTTTTTTACATTTTTTTGTTTAATAACAAGCAAATTCTTTGAGGCATATAAAGTATGTGAGTCAATGTGCAAAACCAGGTACAGGTTTGTTTTTTTTTTTTATAGGATCTGGCACACTGCATATGCCATAACTATAGGGTATAAACAGTCACAATGTTTATTGGTGTTCACATATGTAATATTAGGGAAACGACTTCCATCGTCTTTTCTTTACACTTCTGTAAATGATCCATACCCTGTATATGTTAATTCTTAAAAGCCTTAATCCTTCAACTGTTGAGTGTGGGGTGTGTAGTCCAACAGGCTGCCTGTAAACTGTGAGCTCTTTTGTAAGCTGGAAGTACTTATCTTGTTACTGTTACTTTTTTGTAGGAACCTTTTAATTGAGAGCTGCCAAAGCATTACAATATGCAGTGCCTTAGCATTATATTAGAAGTACCTTTAGCCTTTTAACATTAAATTTTATACATTGTTTTATTAATTGGTTCCATTTTTAAAATATCCGTGTTTTTCCCCACAGAAACGCTCTTTGACTGCTTGGTCTAAACCAGCTGTCTGTACAAGTCAGTCCCATTGCAGTGAAATGCCTATACCAAAAGGAAAGGTTACAGATTCCTAGTTCTCCCTGAAAAGTGAATTGTATTAATGAATGCTGCCTTTTTAAATTTCATGACCAAATAATTAATTGTGACTCTTCTGCACTCTAGCATGAAAGTGCCTTTGGTTTGAAATTCCAGCTTAGAAAAGTGCTGCCATAATAATGACAATTTGTAGAGAGACCAAAAATATTTAGTTATCACCGTAATGCCTTTGGTTTATTGGAATAAGTTGATTCTACAGGCCTCCATTCACAAAAGAGCACCATTCATAGCAAAGGGATTTTGCTAATGATCAGCCTGCTGAAGAAAAATCTACTGTTTGCCATTTCTGACAGCATTGCAAACCAGCAACCGATTCGTTTGTGATAGAAAAAGGAAAATATTCGCGTTTATATTCTCTTCATCCAGTCACGCATCTGCATAATGAGAGATCCCTATCCTACAGAATTTCAGTGGACAAATCTGGCTTCATTGAGCTCCTCTAATAATATTTTGGTATCTGTGAAGATTCTTTGTTTAGACAGAAGATTTTGTTTACAACGTTGTGCACGCTGAAGGTCAGATGCATAAAACAAGACGAACATGGAGAACTGAGCATAGTGAGGGTAAATGCAATTGTGTGGGTTTAAGCATTGAAACGTTGAGTGTGAGTGTTGTGGATGAAGGTGCTGGTAGAGAAACTCTGGCCAGCATGACTCAGAACACAGGGTTGTTTTGTTTTCATCCCAGATGATGTCTTGGAAAAAAAAACAAACAAAAAAAAATTAGCTCCTCTTAATAATATTGTCTGTATTTGATACCTTCTGTGAACGGGGGCCATACTCTCCACTACAACTGAAATCGATGGGAAGAGGAGCAACATTTTAACAATTTTAGAAGGAACAAATATCAGCAAAACCAAAAGCTGTCAGAGGGATTATATAGTTGTGAATACAATTTTAACTTGATTTTTAAAGTATTTGATGAAAACTAAGATTAACTTTTTATATAGAGAAATATTGTGACACTGTGTGGTAAATATTGTGATAATTCAAATTCCCTTTCTCTAAAATATTATTTTTGTTATTCCTTCAAGGTCTAAATCTCACTTACCTCTAGAAGACAAGTAATCCTGTTGAACTCAATGAGACTGAGGTAGGGCAAAGACACTTTTGGCCCACAAGAAGAACTCACTTTTTCAGTTACTGCCAAACATTTTGGCTGTGCTAGTCAATGTTTGTGATAAACTACACCTCTGTCTCATTCAAACAAGCATAATGGTACCATTTGGGGCTGTTAAAAATTACTACTAACAAATGTAGTTTTACTTACTTGAATTCCAGACTATTTTGTTTAGGTACTGCACCACTATTTTGAAGGAATTGCAGATCTAATGCCTGTTTCTCACTTTCCCTCTCCACCACAGCTACAGCTCAGTTTGGCAGTAGCTTCTCCCATGGAACCCCATAGGATGGGCTACTGGGAATAATGAAGGGTGTACATTAATGTTGAATGTAAGTAACTGGCCAGTCCGAGGCAGATACGACATTTGACGTGCTAATCCATAGCTATTTATTTTCCCACTGCGAGTCCTGGGGCGTGCCTGCTGCCTGAAGCAGCTCCCCTGGGAGTTTTCCTGGGGCACTCAGTCACACTGAGAGCCCTGTTGTTGTCCCCCCTTTCCTTTTCCCACGAGGATACGCTCGCCCGGGCACGCGGCCGATGTGTGGGGTAGAGCCCGGCTTTGTCCTTTGCTCAGGATGATCTCCTTTCCCCCTCTTATCTTTCATAATGAGATGTTTAGCCCCCTAAGAAAGATTGAGGCTGGATAAGTCAAAGTACAAGAAACACTCTGGACATCTTCATCCTTTAGCTTTTCAGGTCATTCTTGCTGAGATCATGTAATTAGTTTTAGTGTGTAAATTAAATCTTAAATGCACTCAGTTGACTAAAAGGAGATGGATCCCTGTTACCTCCTTACAGAATATGTGTTTTTGTTTTTGTTTTGTTTTGTTTTATGGGCCTCTGATTCAGGCTCACGACTGCAGACAAAAAATACAATATGTGCCTGAAAAAAAAAAAAAAAGACAAAAGAATTTTATAACATTGAAAACCTGAATAGCCTTTAATTCTTCAGTGCATTTTATGTAAAACAGGTTGGGTTTTTGTTTTGTTTTGGGGTTTTTTTGCCATGTGCATTTGTTCACATTTGTAAATGACTTAATGGAATTCTCACTTTATGTTTATTTGTGTAATGTGTATAAAATGGGTTTGTGACTTAAGCATATTCATATATGGTCAGTGGTTACTTTAATATTGTACTGCTGCTGGTAACTTTTGATGTAGAACTTGCCTTTTGATGATAAAGTACCTCTAGGTTAGACAGTGAGGGAAGGCTCTTGGAAAAAAAAAAAAACCTGAATGTTCTCCAATGTTTTCTTAACATATTTGCAGAAGCTTTCAAAAGGAGTTTCAGTCAAACCTCTTGGCAGTACAGTATTCTTGTATTTGTTATTGTCTGTGTGTAGGTACTGGTACCTTTTTTTTTGTTTAAAATGTTTTAAGTGTTGGCTTTAAAGTGAATTTATCTTTAGTATGATAGTAATATGAAAATTATAGGTTTTGTGTGCAGAGAATTTTTTTATAAAGTGCTTTGTAAAAAAAAAAAAAATGTATTCTAGCTTTCGCGGTACATATGTGTGATAACTTTAATATCCATGACAGTTAAGTGCAATTATTTCATCACTCTAAAAATGCTATTTTTGTGTCGGTTACTGCAGGTGTTTTCATGTCTTTGCAAAGTGACACATTTTGATGCCTTCTTGATAAAGTGGTAGAATTTTTGTAGCTTTCTAGAAACTTTGTATTCATACAGTATCGATTGAAAATAAAGAAAATGAAAGTGTTTTGTGCATTTATCATAATCTCTTACATCAATCTCTTCTTCATGTTGGGTGTAGCTTTCAAAACCCTTTTCCAAAATAGCACAAGGCCAGGCTTGCAGCCCCACCTGTGTACCTTCCTAAAGGCACAAAGGAGATCCAGCAGGATTCACAGAAATCTGGAGGGATGGCACTCGAGGCTCGCACATCTGGAAGCTGTGTTCCATGAAGAGCCCATCATCCTGCTTCTTGCTTGAGTGTCTTCCTAAAGAAACAGTGGTGGATTTTATTGAAACATCATTTAAACCACACCATTACAATGGGGAAAGCCACCCACCTCTCTTAATTCCAGAGTTAGGAGTGAGCTGTTCAAAATATTACAGAATAAATGGTACAGATACATCATTAACTGAGCAACTAGAACTGATTGAGGAGCACAGTGGTTATCTGAGGTCATTTCCTCCAGATCACCGAGCTCTGTGGGAACTGAGGTCCTAAAAATGTGCCATGTTTTCAAGAGACTCATTTCTTGTTTTTCTTAAACAACCTGCCCCTCAGCTAACAGGGGTATCTGGTATGATGAGAGGATGAAATGGGATCAATTTACCTTCTGCATTCACAAAGAGAAACCAGCTACCTAGGGAAAAAAAAAGAGAATAAGAAGGATATCCTGGATTAACTGAAATCAATGGGAAAATGAGCAGGACTTGGTACAGAAAAAAAAGTACATCTGGCTCATCTTCTGCTTCCATGGGGGAGCAGCAGCTTTTGAATAAACCACATACCCCTCCCACACTCCCCAGTTCTCCTTTGGGTGGCAGATGTTCCACTGCTATTTTTAAAATACCAGCAGAGCACCCCCCTGTGTGCTAGATGAATGGGGTGAGAACAAGGCACAGATATGGTCTGTTTTGACCCTGTTTTCTCTTCTTTGTTCCCATTAAGTATATGGCTTCAGCCCTTTGAAGTGTGTTAGCTGTTTCAGAAGAAACCTGCTTCTTAATTAAGATTCTGCTTCTTAATTAATTTAGGTTAAACCCATAAATCTTCCACCTTTGGGAAAATGTCATGCAGCATTCCAGGCTGGGAGTCCCCATGTAGTGTCCCCATCAGTTTATGAGGGAGCTGGTTCCAGTGGGAGCCACAGCCCCTCCCTGACGAAGCGTGGGATGGTTTGCACGAGCAGGAAACAAAGAAACCAGACCAGTGAGAGCACAGAATCCATATGTGGTCCATGGACTTTTCTCTGGATTTTAATTTTTTTTTTTTGAGATACAGCCTATTTGAGAGTACAAATCCAGGAGACATTTCATGCTCACAAACCCATAAGTAAAAGGAGGGCTCAGAGCTCAGCAATGTGCTAGCAGATGTCTGCAGTCCCCACATGCAGCTCTAGCTGTTCATCCCAACCCTGACCTTTTGCAGCCTCCCTGTTGTTGTGTGGGGCCCCTCGAGCAGGAACAGCTGAACAATCTGTTACCCCAAACAGTGGCAGCCTCGAAATGTTCATAAATAATTACCTGCCTTGCAGGGAGGTGGGACACTTCACTGGTTAATGGCTGTAAATTGTTCTAGGGTTGTTGATGTTCCCTGAGAGCTAGAGCTGTGCTGGGGACACTAGAAGGTGGTAAGGGCAGGAGGGAGTGGGTAGAGACACTGTACTAGGAGTGGAGGGAAAAGGAAAAATGTAGAAGTGCAGAGTACAAGTGACTGGGAGAAAATAAGTAGCAGGGTATTGCTTTTCAAAGAAAATGAAAAGCTGAGGACAGGATAAAACAGGAAGAAGGGATGAAAAGGACCATTTAAAAACCACTACCAGCAAAAAAGCGTCCATCCATCAGAAGAAGGCAGGAGAATCAGAGTAAAATATAAACTGCAACAAAACAGACAAACATGCACCGAGGTAAATATAATTCTCTGCTTTTTGGGTTGGGGTATTTTTTCCCCTCCTGCATTACTTTTCATTAGCCCTTTGTAGTTTGGGACATATCCTCTTCAAGCTTAAGGGAAAGGGCTGCTGGAGACCTCCATTCTTGTGTGCCTCATTGGGGAGACTCAATAAAGCCCAAAAAGCAGCCCAGCAAGGCACCCTGTAGCACCCACCCACCACCACCCCCCGGAGGATGAGGAGCTGGCAGCTTTGTTTTGGAGAGAGGGAGAGAGAGAAAGCAAAATGAGCAATGGTCACAAGAGTATCTGAAACAATCAGCTGAGCAAAGGCACTTGAGTGCAAGTGACTGCTCTCAATTTACTCAGCACTGGGGATTTCTGAAGCCACCTTCTTTCAGCAGATATGTGGGTTTGGGTGCATGCACAGGGTCCATTACAGGTTTAGTGGGTGAATTTCAAAAATGCTGCTTTCCTTACCCCTCACTCTGCCCTAGAGCTAAGAGCATAAATGTGTAACCCTGGTGTTTTCAAATGGGAGCAGAAAGCCACGAAACAAATGTTTTTTTCATAAATCTGCTTCTAAACATCTTTATCAGCTTTAAGAGATGTCCACACACAAGGAACAGTTTTGGAGGTCCCTTAACTCTGTAAAGGCAGTGTCCCACTATGGGTGGTGGTTGGGGCCACCAGAGAGAAAGGTGCAGGAGCTGTGATTCATATGTACAAGTCCCTTTTCACTTCTCTTACTTGTACAGGTCAGTGAGAGGATTAGTCCTTGCCTTGCAATGCCCCTGAATGCTCTGCCTCCTGCACCTCCAGCACAAAGAGAGTATGGCAGAAGCTTCCAAACTTACCCTCTGTTTGAGCAGAGCACTGAGCAGCATGAGCAGCTGACTTTCCCAGGGGTTTAACAAACTACAAACTGTTTTTTTTCTCTCGTCCCCCAAGCAGGTAAGCTTATTAGCCATATTTTAAGATACTTCTCCAATCTTTTTCTGCTGGCAGAGACCAAAGAATAAGTTGGGTTTTTTTTCTAGACTTTTAAAAATTCCTTTCAGCTTAAATCATATGTTCTCTACAGTGTTATCAGAGATTTAATTTTTTTTTCCAACATACTTGTCTTTTCTCATCTTTTCACCTGTGATGTTGAACTTCTGAGTGAGCAAATGTTCCTACTTGGCAAGATGGACAAGAACAGAATCCAGGTTATAAACCTTCCCTTTGGTACTTCCTTTTTGACACAGTTTTATGATAGTTGAAGGGGATGAAGGGGAAAATGGGGTCTTATTATTGTTTGGTCTTTGGGCTCAGGTAACGAAGGACTAGATTCAATCACACTGCACACATACCATAGCATTCCACAGCACAGAGAATTTGATGGCATCTTTGTGAAATAGCTGTATGGTTTTACAATGATTATGTTATATTTTTACTGGGTTTAATCTAAACCTTATAGCCAGAACACCACGATGGGTGGAAACTCAACGGTGCAGTTCACCTCACCAGTTAACAGCAATAACATGGGAGCCAGAACACCAGTGTCAGCAGGGTTCACACTCCCTATCTCCTGCAGTGATCTCCTGTTTGGAGGGAGGTGGTGGTGAGTAATAATTGGGAGGTGCCCCAAGACTCACCAGCAATAGGCTCTGGATGAGGGCAAAGGAACAGGGAGATGTGGGGCAGCAAACTCCAAACTTCCTGGCTTTCCTAGCCTGCTTTCACACATCTCCCAGATAACAAAGGACACTGTCCTGTGAGCAGTGAATACATGAAAGGGGTGTATTGAGATCTTAGACAGACCCTGTCATTTTTGCAGAATCTTTCTCTTCAGCTACCCCCTTCTCTATTCCTTGATCACCAAGCTCCACAATTCCTCTGAAAGGCTATGCCTGGATCACCAAGCTCCACAATTCCTCTGAAAGGCTATGCCTTGATCATCAGGCTCCACAATTCCTCTGAAAGGCTATTCCTTGATCACCAGGCTCCATAATTCCTCTCCACTGCTGGGTGTGCAGAGCACTCAGACAGAGCTATGGCATTAGCTTCGCTTTTTTCTTTCTCCATGCAAACAAAACATCTTCCCATTAAGAACATCAGTGCTGGAAGTGGTACAAAGGTAACAGGAACTCTGAGACAGCAAGGTCAAGGGCTTAGAGCCACTGGAAGGACACACACAGGTGGTCAGGAAGGCTCTCTATGTGTCCTGTGCTCTAGGCCAGCATGGTTTCTCAGCTGGGGAGGAAATGGGAGGAGAACCCTCTATTCCTGCAACCTGTAGCACTGAGGGAATAAGTACAAGCACAATGGAGGACATTGGCTTGAAGGTACTGGAATAGTAATGGAAAAGAAGAATTAGCCATAGGGATTAGCCATGACCTGAAGATGAAGCTGGTGAAGCAGGAGATAGGGTAAAGGCTGTTCCAGAGAGCTGCAGAGGAGAAGGATTTTCCACCACTTCTGGTCAGACATAAAAAGGCAGAGCCAAAGTCATTGTTGGTCTGCTGGAGACAGCTGGAAATATATCAAAGAAAGAGGAATGAACTCAGAAGACCTGCCTGAGGAAAGAGTACAGGGTGCTCATTATTATGAATTAATATGTATATGGTCTTTATAAGCTGGTAGGAAACCACTGAGTGGTGGAAGGGGAGAAGAACATCAGATAATAGCTGAAATACTGAGAGAACAGATGCAGAGCTCTCTGTGTCTGAGTGGATGGATAGTTGCAAGTGACCACCACCAACGTCAGAAGTTTCTGCACAAATTAGCCTTTCTTGGGTGTGTCCGTGCATGGGAATGCTGTGGATGCAGCACTAGACAGATTTACAGATAAGAAAGATCTGGGAGGGGCTGCCCACAGGTTTCCTGTGAAGGGAGACAGATGGGAGGTTGAGGGGGGCAAGGAAACGAAAGCCATGGAGACAGCGCTGAGCAGCACAGACTTGGGAAGTGTCTGTCAGCTCCAGCAAGCAGCTCCTCCTGACCAGGACAGTGTGTGGTGGCTGCTCCTGCCTGCAGCACAGGGGCAGCAGGGCAGTGCTGAGGCTGACAGCCCTCCAGACACACACTCAGGGCTGAGGAAACAAGACTGGAGCTCGTGTTTGGCCGCCTGTTGACCGGACAGACGAGTGTTCCTGCGTAAGAGATGGTCACGATTACAGAGGAGATCTCTGGCTTTGTCACCCTCAGAGTGCCCAAATAACAGGCATGCAATCAGGCAGTGGGGAGTGGGCATGCCCAGTTTCTTTAAAAAAATAGAAATAGAGGAATTCTGTATAATATTTTAGCTTTTTTGTTCAGAAGTTAAATACAAAGATGCTGTTCAGCCATTAGAAAAGTACCTGATGAGGAGCTGGAACTCTGGACTCATAGCATGTGGTGCTCATCTCTGCTGAAAACTAGGCAACAGCCCTGGTGCTGAGTGTGCACAGCCCCACACGGGGGGGAAATATAGGAAATATGTAGGAAAATATAGTATAAGAAATGCTAGGAAAAGAGAGGTCGTGGCAAGAGCCAAAGGAGTAGAAACTTCTCTGCCAGCAAGTGGATGAAAAAGCTTGAAAGTCAGACCAAGAAACACGCCCAAATGTCTTTAAAGGAAGCATTCATTCTTCCATCCCCCCATTTCAAGATTGTATCAATCCCTGTAATAACTGTCTTTATCTCCCCATATGATAACAAAGTCGAGTTTTGTGCTTATATGAAACACCAGCTTGTGATCTGAACATCTGACGAGATCCCTCAGCCAGGAGCCCAGAAGGCTCCACATTTTCTCCTCATTGAAGAGGCCCAGATAATTGGGCATGCCCAGGGAAAGGACATGGCCCAGGACAGCAGCAATGCTGAAGGATTCTGGTGTGTGCTGCTGCACAGCAGTGCCAGGTGGAGCACGGGGTGGCAGTGAGGATCATCAGGCCCTGCTGTGCTCATTTCATGACTGCAGAGTGTCTCAATCCGTTTACCTGCAAGTACCAGGTATAACCAGGTTAGATAAGAGCATTACCACCCTATGTAACCTTTGGACTTTGGCTCGAGGCTTCTACTTTCCCTTCTGGAGAGAGCACATCGTATTTCACTGTCTGCTTTATTTCTTTCTCCTTTATTGCAGTTGTGCTCAGTACCCCACACAGATTGATTTTCCTGGAGGCACAAACAAGCAGATAGAATCTAGAGGACGTTTAAATAAAGGGAATCATTGTAAATGGTCTTTGAATTAATAAATATATATAAAGATAAATAAGAGATGTAGAGATATATAGGACATATAGATTGTACAAACAAATCATGACCCATCTGTCTGGCGTGCTGTCTTTATGTGTGCTCTCAGTGCTAGGATATCCTGGAAAACAATAGGGTTTTCTGGACACACATGGGATCCCAGCTGGGATGCAGGAAATTTGCCACAACATGAAGTGATTGAAGGATGGATCCCAAGATAATAAAGCAAGCCCAATAGGAAGAGTTTACCCTAAAAAGAATACCTAAAAGGCATAGTCTACCTTCTCAGCTAACTAAATTCAAGCTGACAGAATATGCACTTCCACTGTAGCCACTACTAATTAGCAGAAGAGAAAAGAACTACCAATTTAGAAATGCTACTGACCTGTAGGCAGAGGCAGTCACTGATTTTTAAGAGATCCTTAAGTTCTCAGCTTTCTTCCCCCCTCCCATATTCCTGCCTGCCACTGACCTTCCTTCGATCTGCTGTGAACCTGGAAGGTTTTGTCCCTTCCCCTCTGTGGATCTGTGCTCAGAAAGAAGAGCTGCAGCATTTATCATGAATAACTGTGCACAGCAACTCCTTCTGAGTCTCCTTTGGAGATGGACTTACTCCCTCCTGCCTAATTAAGAGAATATCAAGTAACACTCTCAACAGAAGGGATTTGGTATGACTTTTGGTAAGAGTTTTAGACTTCTCAGTCTTCTCTAGTGCACAGTCTCAATACATAAAGTAGAAATTCAACCATCAACATAAATTAGGCAACAAGGTAGGAATGATTTGATTCACCTGAACAAAAATTACAAAAATGCCTGTTTGTGCTCCCCTTTCTTGCTGTCATCTGGCTCAGCAACACAGTTTGGTGCTTGGGAA
>JACBWW010000041.1:6314866-6344675 GCA_020086605.1 Lanius collurio
TGCCACCAGACACATCTCTAACAGGCGTGCTCTCGCTGGCACCGAGGGTGAGCACGAAGCCGGAGTTGAAATCCCACGGTTTATATTACACAGGAAATCAGATTGGATTATCGCTGGGGATGCTGCGGGGCCCAAAGCTGTGAATCAGCCGGCAGGTTAATGGCTCCTCCATCTCCGCTCACGACAGTGAGCCCTCCCTGCGTGGCCGACACGCCTGGTTTGGAGGGCTCGCTGTCTGTGTTACACAGCAGCCCGTACCCACTGGCCGCCCTGCCCGGTCCTCCTTCACCCGGCACGAATTGCAGGGCGAGGAGAGGAGCTGGCAAACTCTCTCCGTGTGTGGCAGTGCTTTGTCCACCAGGTCAGCGGGCTGGGCACAGGTCCCTGTGTCCTTTCTGCCCCCAGAGCCACCACATCCAGTAGCCTCGTTTGTGCTGGGCAGGAGCTGCAGCCGCCGTGGGATGGGGCCAGAGCAAGCCATTTGCCAAGCCAGCGAGCCCAGAGCACCACGGAGGAACACTGTGCTGCTAAATCTGTGCTGCATCAGTGTGCAACAGAGCTCAGAGCTGCAGGCACTGCCAAGGCAGGCTCTGCCTTTACCACAGTTTCACTGAAAACAGATGAGTGAATTGTTGTCAACTTCAGCCTGCCAGAAATCATCTCACGCACCCCAAAAAAACATGTGGTTGAATTTTTCAAAAGAGCAATTCCAAGGAAAATTTTGCTGCTACCTTTTGGTGCTTCCAATCCACTGCACTCCAGAATGGAAACCATCCCATTTTACATTGATAACCATAGGACCTCTACACACCCCACACAATGTCCCAGGTCTGGGTCTTCAAGTAATGCTAAATATTGAGCCATATCATAGAACTGTGGGAATTGTCAGCACTGAATAGAATTCACATTTATGGAGACAAATAACCCCATGCAGGCAGACACAAATAACCCCTTTCTTTGCTGGGCAGCAGCCAGTTCATTGGCAAGTGCCTCTTCCAAGCTCTAGACTCAGTGTTGAGAGCCCGAAGAACAATCAGCTCAGAGCAATAGTCAGAGCACAGTGTGTCAGTTCAAGCAGGACAGTTACAACACCTAAAATGAGATGCCACATTTACTTGGCTGTGTGAAGAGTTCAGGACTCATCCATTCATGCAATAAAGAGCTTGTTTTCCTCTGTTTACTCTCTTCAGGATTTGTGTCTGGCCATTTCAACAATGACTCATGGCAGCTGGAAGGATGGACAGTTATTATATATAGAAAATTTTAGCTAGCTAGGACTCAGAAGAAAACCCAAGAAATGATTCTGAATGTTCAAAACACTGCCCATGGAGTAAAAAGGCTGCATCATGTCCCCACAAAAGGAAAAATAACCTGCCTGGTAGCATAAATTGTTGGTTTGCCATAGAAAAATAAAATCCAGACTGGCCTAATACAAAGCCTAGTTCTGAACACATCACCTCTTTATCTGCTACCAAATATCAGTATTGTAAATTGGCTTAAGCCATCACACCTCTCATCTGTGTTTCTTCTGTAGACACACTTTTAAAGCCAGGTTAAAAAAGCCAGGCCATTTCAGCACCTCCCGCTAGACTAAAAGCTCATTAACAACGTTGTGACAAGAACAGTTTGCACAGACCACCTTTTCCAGGTACAGAGCAAGGCTGGAGGAGGGCTAAAGAACCAGCTGAGTTTTGACACCAAGGTACAAATTGGCACCAGCAAACCCAAAGCAGCCTGTCTGAGCTTGGTGGCTGAAAATTGCAAATGGACAGCTAGAAAATTCCAGTGCAGGCTTTCTGTGTTACAACTACTTGCCAGAAGATGCCATTCTCCTACAGTCCACCCTCATAAGACAGTTAGAAGGAGGCCTGACCATCCAGAGAAATTGTTCATGATGTTCTATGACACTGAAAAATAAAGCAAACAGCCTGGCAAAACATAAACCTGCTACCATGCTATTTCCCACTTGTTTTCCCTTTTGTCTCTTGTGGAGCTGCATGTGAGCCTCCAGACATGTGTGAATAAAGCAGCAAGTTTGGATCCTCCAGCCAGGCCATCCCTAGCTACAGGTGGCCAGCTGGGAATTCTCTGCCACCTGGCTTCAGTGCCTGCTTTGCTCTGGGGACAATCCCATCTGCTGCCTTTGGTGGCAGCCTCCTCCTGCCACGGTGGCCTCTTCTCCAGCATGCACAGAACACACACCTGGGCTGGCACAGCTCTGTGACCCTCCAGACAGCTCCACCAAGCAACACAAAACAGGAGACTTCTGCATCACAAACCTGAGTGAATGTTGTGGTCCAGACTGAAAGGTAGAAGCTTAAACATGTATGTTTGTAAGCAGTTTAAATTTTAACATTGTGAAAAAGTAATCTACCACTTCAATGCTTTTGCAGGAGCTCCATGGAATGATCTCAGGTCTTACCATGTAGATGGCAGAATTCAAACCAACTCTTACTAAAAGAAAGCATTCTGTTCACTGAGTTGTAGATTTATGCCCTTCCCTGCTCACAGGTGAGCATGAGATTACACTTCTGTTAACAGGGACCTGAACCTACCAATACTTCAGAGTGCATCTGTGAAACAGAATTACATCCAGAAGCTGAAGTAACCAAAGTTTTCAGGTTTCTTGCTATTTTCATTGTTTCCTTCTTCTTTGTTATCCCAGCCTCATTCTTTGAAGTTAATGTATCCTCTGTTGCTTGTGAATCTTTTGGAGGGATCCTCCCTCTGCAAACAATTAATTTTCATGCAGAGAGAGCAGCGAACCACCTTCAGCAGAAAATGTGCACTCACTCTTCCAAACATATCAATAACTGGTTTACTATCTTAATACAGAGAGAGATTCAAATAAAATCATTGGGTTTGGGCTCCAAATGTGCTTGACAATTCTGCTGTTCTCAAGAGCAGGCTAAACCCAGACATGGACACAAACATCCAGATAATCTCATTTTTGAGTTTGAAGCTTGTGATTTTAATTTCAGGTGTGTTTTGATTTGAATTTTGGTGTGTTTCAGAATAAAATGGACTGCTGGCTGAAAAACAGTCTAAGCCAAACCAGAAGACTAAACAATCCCCTGAATAAACCTCATGACTGAATCCTAGGTGTCTTTTTGGGAACTGTTCCACTGGTTCTAGCCATGCCCTTCAGAGTACCACAAGCAAGAATGATCGCGAGGATTTCTCCCCATTAGAATGTGATACAAAACAGAGGAAAGATTCAGCAAGTATGACTTCAAACTGAGACCTGAGATGCAAATTTATATTTCAAAATCAGTTTCTTGCCAGGACCTACTAAATCAAAATAGAGCTGACAGAGGGGAGCTGTGGTTAACGGAAAAGACACTCAGCACTTGAATGAAAAAGGCAAAAAAAAGCTTCAAAAGAAAAAGGAGTGAACAGTAGGGCATCAATCTCCTGCCTTTCCCCAGGGCTTCTTTGCATGTCCTGATTTTATTGACACTATCATCTCTTTCTGTATTCTTAAAGCTCAGCTGTGATGTGAGGCAGGTTCCACAGCAATGCCAATCCAGTGAACTAAACGAAGCAGTTCTTGCAGGATTGGCCTGGGGCCACTGATTTCAATGGGAGCTGCTGGGTGCCCAGCATGACTGACAGTTAGGCTCTCTGTGGATCAAAAATCGGAATAATTTTGTTCCATCTGGCATTTTTCATGGTCCCTGCTGTGCCCAATATTGCAGTCACAACACCTCGCTTTTAAAAAACACCACTCAGCCAAGGGCATAAAATGTAACAAGCATTTGAACAAGTGAAACAGTGGCAACCACAACATCCTTGCATATTACCATTATAGAAACAGCACTTGGTAAGTGGTTGGAAACTCCTTAAACAAACCTACTTTGTCAGGAAGGGAATGCTTCGACTGCTCTTTCAGGGGCTTCATTCTTAACCCCCAGATCCCTGGTAACTAGAAAATGTAGATGGGTGCCAAGCTGATAAAACCTTTTCTAGGGCTTTTCTAGGTCTCACAGTAAAGATTTGCTGGAGGCCAAAAAATTAATGT
The DNA here is from genome assembly GCA_020086605.1 of Lanius collurio. Classification (NCBI taxonomy): domain Eukaryota; kingdom Metazoa; phylum Chordata; class Aves; order Passeriformes; family Laniidae; genus Lanius; species Lanius collurio. Next base: position 6,318,888 of record JACBWW010000041.1, read on the forward strand.
CTGAAGAGGACCTAAAGGAAGTAGAAAATAGCAGAGGTAGTTAGGGTGGCAAAGAACGTATCCTGATAGATGGAAAAACTGAGGATAGTAATAGAAACAGCATAAGACAAAGAGAAAAGAAGCTGAGTTGGAGGAAGTGAAGTTGTAGACCAGAAACATAAAAATTGCTGGATTTACAGCAGGGTACAGCCCAGTATCTCATCTCAGCAGGGCTGAATGGCAGATGGAAGAGTAAGAAAACAAGTTTATATGCTTTTCCCCTGACAAACTCTTTCTGTTTTGAGATACACAGGGCAAAAATCCCAGAAGGAGAGATGGTAACAAGTGTGTTTAATAGCTCTTGGTGCAGCTTACTTTGGATGGATCTAGTCTGCATCCAGGTACTTTTGGCATTGACAACACTCTGTGGCAGCAATGCTCACAGGTGTACCTACACTGCCTTTGAAAAAGTGTGTCTTAATTTCTTTCAGGGTAGCCATGTGTGTTTTGAAATAAGAGAACATGGTAAATGATGCTTTTCTAATCACATTCTCTACTCCATTCATGGTTTTTATATTATTTCATCTCATCTCCATCCAGTTGGTCTTTTTCCCAAGGTAAAAACTTCATGTAATGCTCAACACAGAATGGGGGGCAGATCTTTTACTTCTCTATCTGCCTTTGTCTTTTCTAGCTCTACAGTTTTTCTCTGGAGATGTAATCATGTCAATAACACAGCAGTAGAGGTAAGGGAACCTCAATTTATTTCCTCAAATTCCTCTGAATTCTTCTGAAAACAATTCCTTGAAACCAAACAGTAGAAGATTCAGTAAATCTCTGCACTTTTATGTTTCTGCAAGTGTCTTCAGAAGCACAATGACCTTGCCCCCATCCCACATACAAAGTGGGAGCCTGGAATAACCATGAGGTCCCAAGATGTATAAACAAAAGCATGGATCAACCCAGGCTTGATATTTTTGTGGGCTGCCTTATGGCATATGAACATTGTACGATGCAAGGAGCGCTGTGGAGTGCACACTGCACAAACACTGCTCTCTCAGAGGTGAGAAGTTAAAGTTTTTATTAGCTCTGAATTACATAGGGCAAGCAACAAGCCCTATCAAGGTTGTTGCGTGGCTTAAAAAAGAGCAAATTGGAGGAATTTCCAAGTTGCAAGGAAAACATTGAAAATTCAGAAATAGACAAAAGTGGGAAGAGTCTGGAAAAAAGCAAACAATCTCCAGATGGAGGACAGGGGAATGCCAAAAGTCTTGGAGACATTTTATTTTAATCCCAATTCCCTAAACATTGGATGTTGTTTATAACACAAAATTGCTTGTATTGTTTGTATGTTACTGCTTGATTTCTAAAGCGATGAAACAAGCTCTGGAAGCCACAGCAGGGTTCCCTTTTAAACATTAAATCAATGCACTACATCTGTTGAAATCCTGGAGAGCCCAAGGCAGCAATGCCAAATTCCAGAGTCTGTGCTCAGCAGGAGCCGTGTGGTAAACGTCTGCACTCGGGTTCCAAGTTTGGCTGTCACCCTCTGAAAACTCTTTGGAGGCTCTTCAGTTGAAGCACTGGAACTGGGAGTTCTTCTGTCCCACCTCCAGCAACTTTTGTGATACAGCTGAGGCTGCAGAGAGCCCTGAGCCATGCAGGGGAGGACAGTGAGGGGGGCTGGGCTGAGCCCAGAGGGTACTTCCTGACTTGATGAAGGCACCATCGAAGATGGTGTTCTAATGGTTTTCCAGATAAAAGTTTCCCGCCTTTTACTCCCTGCTGAAAGATGGGAAGTTCTCTCAGCTGACCAAAATGTACCAACACAGCAGACTTCAATGGAGTCAGGAAGCCATGAAAAGCTCCCAACACCCACATGCAGATCCGCCTAATGTTCAAAAATCAAAAAAAAAAAAAAACCCAAAATTGAAAAATTTACTGTACTGAACACTTCAAATGCCTGAGGTCTGTCTGTCCTCCCACTGTTTACGCACACAGGAATCAATCAAGCTGGGAACAGAAATATAAAATACCATGGAATACCATGCAGAATGCTGTGTTCAGTCCCGTGTGGCTCTGAGGCTGCTCCCACCACTGCCCACTCAGACCTGTCAGCAACACACTTCAGTCTATTCATTCCATGTGTCTGCTTAGGTGCAATTAGATCCTCAGGTTCAGGCCCCTTGCTGAAACACCCTGTCCCTTCTGCAAATTGTCTGGGTGAGCACAAGGAGAAGGGTTAAAAGGATGTTCCTGGCTCCTAACCCTGAGATGTTGCAGGTTTTCAGTGGGCAGCTGAAACCTGCCTATCTACCTCAGTGTCTTTGTTTCCAAAAAGGAAATAATTCCTGCTTATGAAGTGTGGGTGTTGAAAGAATCTAGAGCCAGTCATTGCTCTGTTCTGGGGTTTAATGGGAAAAACCACGTCTGAAGGAGTCCTTTCTTAATGACTGTGGGGCAGTGCTGGTTTTATCTGAGGTGGTAGTGATAGTCAGCAGCATGAAGCAGTGAGTAAGACATGCACACTTCTGCACTCCGGGCCCTCAGTTTAAAATGACTGTATGGATTGTCAGAAAACCTCACATGGCACTGCATTCTCACACTCTTAAGTGAAATCCTAAATCTGACCAGAAATGTCAAACAGGACGCATTCTTCTTTCTTTTTCACAGCAATTGCCTGCTTATCTGGATGCCCACTTTCCTGGTTTGCCAGGCACCTGGCTGAGTGGCCTCTGCAAACCCACACCTGCAGGGATAAAGCACAAACAGACTGCTCAGGTGCATCTCTCTTGGGGTTTTGGCTCCTCTGCACAGCTCTGCATGGGTGACCTGCTCACGAGCCATTTGCCTGCCTGGGACTGCAGAGGTGTCATACCCAGAGCTTCCAAAACCTTTCCAGCCAGCATGCCTGAGGTATTACAGAGAAAAAATTGGCTCTTAATTAAATCTAACTTAATATTGGTTGTTGGAACATGGTTGTACCCCTCAGGAGTTTTACTTGAGTCCAAGTGTTATAGACAGTAGATTTCATCCCAAGAAGAAGTGAAATTGAAAATCACTTGAGGTGTGATGGGTAATTAGCTAAATACAGGCTGTAACATATTTTTTCCACACTAGAAATACATTACATCTTTTTAAGACAGTATAAACCTTTGGAAAAGCATATGAGCATTTATGATTTTACCTTGTCACAAATGTTAAATTAAAAATTGGTGGCATTTTCTAATAGAGATGCTGTATTTCAAAGAAAGATACTGGGCTCTGATGATCTGTTTAAATCTCCTAGCAGTGGTGGTCCCAGTCTCTTCCCTAACCTGCACTATCCAGGTGCCCAGGCACAGCTGCTTCAAAGGCAGCCCCAGCTATGACACCCTGCTGTGGATGTCAGCAGAGAGAGAGAGCAGGAAACAGGACCCCCCAACTCCAGCTTTGATGAGGTACAATGTCACAACAAACACATAGGAAATATTCTTTTCTTCAGGACAATTAAGGCTTTTATGATAGTTTTAAATTTTGGGATTTTTTAAGAAAGGAAATGTTATTTTCACACAGGTTCAACTTAACAATGCAAAATTTCTACTTAAAAAACCACGAAAAACAGAACAGAAAAGGAGATTCACGTGAATGTGCAGCAGTACCAGCCACAAGGAAATTTTATCTGCCTTAAGGTACAACCTGGACCACTCACTACCATGGGAATTATGGTTGCCCGTATGAAGGCAGAATCTGGTTCTCAAGTTAACATTTCTCTGCATTAGGATTATTTTTAATGTAAAATAATGATTAGTCTGCTTCTACTTTCTGTAGTATAATTTACTCAGTTTGATCAATTACAACGTGCATAACGAAAGCACACACACATCCATGCACCATTCAGCTGCGAGGACCCTCCTGTGTTCTGTGTGCTCTATTCTCACCCAGTGGGGTGTCTGTATTTAATGGGATCCTGTTATCAAACATATCCTGAGACCAAAGATGCCCAACTGATCCCTGGAGGCTGCACCCTCATTCAGTTCCCATGCTCATAAAGCCACTCACTGTTCCCTGAACTGAAACCAAAGGTGTGGCTGCTTCCAAAGGGAAGCTCTGCCTTTGTAACCCTAAGGCAGGGTACCAAAGTGATGCTTCACCTGTGCATTTCACACTGCTGTGTTTGATAAGGACGTGGAATGTATTCAAAGCAACAAAGTCTTCCCAAAACAAACACACTTGACTGATATATTTTTCAACATTTTGACAGGCTGAGAGATTTGAGGCTGTTCAGAAGAGAAGGTTGTATGGAGACCTACCAACCTTCCAGTATCTGAAGGTGGTCTGCATAAAAGCCAGGGAACTGTTCATCAGGAACTGTAGTGAGAGGACAAGGAGTAATGGGAACAAACAGAAAGAGAGTAGGTTTGGATTAGATATTGGGAAGAAATTATTTGCTGTGAGGATGCTGAGGCACTGGCACAGGGTGCCCAGAGAAGCTCTGGATGCCCAGTCCCTGGAAGTGTTCAAAGTCAGGTTGGATGGGGCCTTGAGCAGCCTGGTCTAGTGGAAGATGTCCCTGCCCATGGTAGGGGAGTTGGAACCAGATGATTTTTAAGGTCCTTTCCAATCCAAATCATTCAATAATTCTATGATTTTGAAACATGCACATCTTTAATTGCAGATGTAACTTCCAAAACTCACACTGAAATCACTTGTTTCTTTGTCATTAAAGAGAAACAGCCTTCAAGGACTGTGCTTATTAGACTTTTCTCTGGGCTCACCAAACCAATGCAACTTGCACTCAGTTTTGTAACCTTTGTGCCTTGAATATGAAGAAAAGGGTGGGTAGTTTTTCTGGCAGAGCAGATGGTAAACCTGTCATGCAAATATTTTGACTGCTTACTCACTGCAGCTCCACTTCTAGTGAATTGTCTAGAAACCAATCCCCATGTCTTCGTGGGTGGAGAGAAGAAGGGGTTGGAAATAGAAAAAGGTTAGATTGCTTACCAGTAATAAGAATTAATAAATGCTTAAAAAGTGCTTTGAGAAGAAAAGCAGTAAATGAGCCTAAATACTGTTAAATACATGAAGCTCTCCAAGTGGGGCAGATCATGGAATAACAGCAGGGATTTTTTGTTGTCTGTGTGTCTGACTATTAAACTTGTTTTGCTTGTGTCTGACCACTTGTGATGAAAAACCACCCAACAGAGTAACCAACAAAAGCGGTGAATGAGAACTGCTGATAAAGCTGTAGGCAAAGGCGTGGGAGTTCTACCTCGTGTCCAAAGCTGTTTCAGGTCAAAGTTACTGTAAAATTCACAGGAAATAAACACTTGTGCACTAGAGGATTAAATTCTGACCTCACACTAATGTCAGTTCCTAAAAACTCCGTCAGCCTTGAAGAACATCCCTGCAAATCTCATTGGAATCTCACTACAGAAATTACTTTCACTGCAGCATGAGCCACAGAGGAACAAAGCCAGGACAGCACCAGCAGTCCCCAGACAGTTACTTCAGACACCTGTAAAACATCAACTATACCTAGAGCCAAAATTTACAAATCCTCCACAGGAGACCACTCTGAGCAATAAACAGTGTGCACTTGTGGAGGAATATTGTTGCACAAACTTCAGTTGTATTGGACTGCAGAATTGGTGGGCACAGAGAATACGACAGGCTTGTGATCTGGGGTTTTTATTAAGGCACTTCCTGCAGCAGCTGCCTGTTGCACTCGGTTCAAACTGCCTCAGACACAAGCAGTCAGAGGATGGAAAATTGGCAGAAGCTCTATAAATAAAGGATAATGATCAGCAGGGAAGTNAGTGAAGGTGCCAGGTCAACCAGAGTGGAAGGGAAGAAGGGGGAAATCCTTCCCCAGTACCTGTTAGGAAGGAGATCCTATTACTGTAGGCCTAAAACATAGCCCAACCAGTGAGAGCAGATGTTCAAATTAGAAGGAGATCTAATGATGGAAGAGACTTGCAGAAAAATTACTTTGACACAAAACAGTGGTAGAAGAGATATTGATGGAATGTGAAATAAGGAAATCAGCTGTGGGAGTCTCCTTCCAGCAGAAAGGACTGATGAATTACATTGCCACATTTTATCACTGCAGATATATTTGGGAAAAACTAGCTGGAAAGGTCAGATAACTCACGCAAAACAGTGCATACACACCACTCAGCGAAAGACCATAGTCTGAATTCCCAAATAGTAATGTTATTAGCAATATCCCTTTCTCTCCCATTTTTTTCTTTCTCTTTGTGGACCTTTCATTTTTCTCTTGCAATTATACCAAAATCTCAGAGACAGCACCACGTTGTGCTGAGCAGGCAGCAGACTGTTCATTCCCTGGATGGTCATCTCTTTCACACACAAAACTCTTCTGGGCTCTGCCACATTGCTCTTCAGAGAGCCAAACCTGACCTCAGCCTTCCTGCTGGACTGTGAGACAAGCCCAGAGCAGAGCACAGTGCTAAGCACAGGCAGGTAAGGGCAGCAGAGGGAAGTTCTGAGAACAGAAGGACAAGGCTGAACATCCAACAGCTCTGAGCCCCACTGTTACTCCCTGCTGCTGTAGCCCCAGAGAGGGTTCCACCAGGAAATTAAAGAGGACTCAGAATCACAGTGCTTTAAGACTGGCCACAGTCCTGCAGGTTTGCCCTCTACAGAATAAATGAGATCCTGTTAAGTGCTGAGTATCAGCAAAGTCTTAGCTCAGAGCTACATCTGCCTAAACCACTGCAGCATTCTTCAAGTCACTGGGAAATGGGAGCGTTCCCCAGCCCAAACACACAGTTGCAGGATGTGGTCTTTGACAGGATAATGTTGCAACCATGGGCAGGATCTTCAAATCAGTGGGGATCTTCTCTCTCCAGGAGTACAACATTGGTGACAGGAAAATGAGCAAATGGTTGAGGAGGTCCCTGGGTTTGAGATTTCCTTCTTGCCTCTACTATTTCCTTTGGTCCTGTGGAAACAGTCACTAAATCTGCATCAGCTTTCCAGTTCCCATAGCCTGTAAATCAGCCAGAACTCCCCTTGACCTTGGTGGGAGGTTTACATGATTAAAGCCAGCAGAAGAGAGACAGCAATGAAAAATCACATACAAGAGCCTCTCTTTTCTTCTCTTTCTTATGTTTTTCTTTAAGAAAAGAAAGTATTTCTACCAATGAGAAATCTTTTCTGCTCCTAAGGGCAAACTTTGAAAGTAAAGTAACTGTTACATGCATATATCTTATTATTTGTTAGCAGGTTTCACACAGGTAACTTGCTCAAATCACTTTGAAAACATTTTTTTTTAATATAGGAACACAGGAGATAGATTAAAAGCATGCAAGTCTCCTGCTGAATGCCAGAGGCTCTGGAACACTGAACTCAGCACTTTGTAAAATTATCTCCCTTCAAACAAACTTTCTACTGTACTGATTGAAAAGGAGAAGGGAGGCAGGAGCCAAATAATGCTAGAGATTCAAGTCAATTTTCTGCCTATACAGAATATACAGCCTGACAGGACCACAGCCATGGCTGTGACCTCTCCAGAGCTCTACTTACCTTGAAGGCCTCCAACCCTCCATTTGGAAACCATAATTGGCCCTGCTAGTAAATAAAGAATACCAAGTTTAACAGAAAGTTTAGGAACTGAGCACATTCTGCACTCAGGTTTCATTTCAATCCTTGGATTAGAAGTTTTTATCCAAATCCACTCTAATTAAAAATGGTGGGAGCATTATAGATAACTAGACAGACATTTGTACCACCCTACCCAGCTGCAGGTAGGCTCCACTTCCCAGGATTTAGCCTGCCATGCTTTAAGACCCTCTCTGTCTAACATGCTGATACAGGATTTCAGCTTCCTTGCAACCTCCAGCCAAAAGACTTCATATCCCTGACTTGGGCTGCAGTATGAGTAAGCAGGTATTCTAATAAGGGAAAGATGAGACTGGAACTTGTCCTAATCTATGAAGATTGGAGGATTGTGCCATATAGCTCTGAGCACCTCCAGCTTTCCTTGAGGCTTGTGGCAGCAACCCAGGACCAAGTGTTCACTTATTCAGAATGTAAGTCTCCTAGGATTTTCAATAAAGGTCTATTTTTTACTCCTGACACTGCTTCTATGCTACTAATGTCAGAGTTTCTGCCAAATATGTGAGGCTTCTCTCTTTTTATCCTCCTTTTCTTTTCAAAAACTCAAAGTCCACAGTGATAGATTCAGTTTTCCCCTTTTATATGTTTTTTTAATTGATTGGTTAGCTTTGTTCCTTTTATACAGCACCTTCCCAAGTCCTCAGGAGGGAAGCTTTACTGGAGCTGGATCATGCACAGAAGTGGCTGAACTGCCTGTTCTGAGACTGGATATCCAAAGCACAGAGCTCTAAAGCCATAAACAACTTGACAAGCCTGAGGCTGTGCCTCTGAGTAGAACATTGAACACTGACAAGTTCCTTAGGAAAAACAGGCCTCGAGCTGTCAAGAATGCTAAAACTCTAAGATGGAGAAAAATCACTTTTCTTGCTCAAAGGTTAAGAAACACTGCCAAAACCAATGACTGGTGCTGGTACAGACAGTAAAAATGAAATGGAGGAATGAAAGGCTGAAAAGAATAGAGGACTTGTCATAACAATGAGGGATTTAAGTTTTGTACTCAAGAAAATTTTTGTATCAATTTATATAGTGCCTCTTACTTAAAAATAACTAGCTGACCAAGTTTTGGAGTTAAAAGTACATTTTCTCATGATACATTAAATTAAGTTTCCTTGCTAAAACAAAGTACATAGGATCCAAAAGTTGCCATGAATTACAACAAGAAACTGGAAGCAGTACAGCTTCAAAAGATGCCTAAACCAAAGCTTAGGCTGATGTAAGCCATCAGAGCTTTAAGAAGTTAATTGACTTTAAGCTACTAAAAATCTGATTTATGATGAATATTCCAAGTAGAAGTAGCAGACTCATTTGTTTTCTGCATATAAAACACACCCAATTTAACTTTATTTATTATTATGTGTACTAATTAGTGACACATAAGTCTCAAGTTCACACTGGATGTAAAATACATGTGGGCCATTACAACAGCAGCCTTTGCAGATGGCACATATTAAATCATTAAAAAATTACTGCTCTTTAGTCATTAATGGCCAGGAAACACTGTAAATGTGACCTTCTGGTGCTATTCTTCCCACTGCAGAGTCAGCTGTTGAAAACTGACTTTATAAGCACTGAGTAGAAGTGCATGCAAGGCATCCAGAGCAATCAGCTGCCAGCAGAATCTACACCCACCTCAGAGGCCCCATGGGACTCCCTGGGAATTGTTTGCAAAGGAAAAGATGAGGCTGGATTGTCTTTACAAAACCAAGGGCATTACAATGCAGAGGCCACTGCGGCATAAGGGGCTGGTGATGGATGGAGCATCATTCTTTCCCCAGTGACAAGTGAATGAGATAAACAAAATCTTACTTTTAATAGTGTTGTCAATTCATGAGCTCAGCTGAAAAGACTCTTGTGCAAAAAGCACAGCATTACACAGAAAGGCAGGCACAGCAATAATTGGTCTCTTCACTTGTTGCATGCAGTACCTGCGTGGTTTTGTGAGGATTTGCCACTGCAGACAGTCAGGCTCTAGATCTGGTCCCCATTTCTGCCAGGATCATTCACTGTACTCTACAGTGCTGTGTCAATTCCTGTTCATATCAATGCTGCTGTCACTTTCTTTAAAACAAAGCTCTAGAAACTGTCAGAGCAGACCAATTTTCTTGACATCCCCTGAATTTTCCTTTTCTCACTTTCCTTGCACTGCACTTGCTGTCATTTCTCCATTGCTTTCATTGCAATTTCATACTTATGCCTTAGCTATGGTTCACACTGTCCTGTTAAACTGAAGGAAAAGGATAAAGTAAAATATTTTTTTATTTTAAATAGCAATGCAACAAGTGCTAAACAATTCAGATGTCTTACAGTGTTCTTGTTCAGACCTGTGCTGGGCCACCCTGAGGGACACCCATCATTCCCTTAGAGCTCACCATCTTCTTGGGCTCTCAGGAAAGCCATGCTTGGAAGAATAACACATCTTATTTTCCCTGCTGCATGCACCCAACTCCAGGGCTTTTTCCATATGACTTTAACTTAGGTTCCTTTCTTGCACTGCATATTGCCACTCATGTTTTTCCACCAGATTAAATTGCTCCTCATTTTATTTTCTGCCATTCGGGACACATTTGCACAAGGGAAAGAAAGGCATCATTGAAATATTCTTGCTTTCTAAAGAGATTTCTGGCCTCTGGACCTACTCCTGTTGCCACTGTGAGTGTCAGAATGGGGTCAGTTAATATATACTATCTATATCCAGTTCATATTCTCTTTAAGTCCTTTTGCATTATGTTTTGTTGAAATAATTTTTAAAGCATACCTATTTATTCACCTATAAATTTTATTTACTCACTTGAACCCCTCAAAAAGCTTGATCCAAGGTTAGCCTGGTGATCTACTAAGACTACAAAAGAGAAATGTTTAGAAGTGGGTCAAAGATACAAATGTCTTAAGGAAATAATAGAAAAGTTCAGAAGAAAGGCTTTGGGAATGTTTTCTGCAAAGAGTTAGAAGATCACAAATGGACAGAATGAGGCTGGAGAATACAATAACCTCACAGCCTTAACTCAGTAAGGATTTCATTATAACTGAAAAGTAAATTACACCTCTTACCTATGGATTCATAGCTACATATTTAAACCTTATCTGCATACAAATCTCTGCTACAAAAGCTGAAATCAACTACTCATCATACAAACAGAACAGGTAAAACAGATTGCCTGCTTAGTGCATTTATAGGACAGACTTCAAAACCAACCAATTTCATGGTGATACTGGAAATACTGAAAGTTGTGTTCATTCAAACACTGAGAATTCATTCGTCCTCACTCTGATCTGCCAAAACATCGTACTGCAATAACCCATCCTGCTTGTATCACATCTCACCTCGGGTGGTTTCTTAGCTTTTAGAAAGCTCCCTGTGAGGTATTTCTCTGGAGAAAAGGACGTCACTAATCCAAACACAAGAGAGGTCCACACATGATATAGAGATATGGCCTCATTTTCACACAAAGCTTTTGATTCTTACAGATTTCCAGGTGAACATGTTTGTGGGGTGGTAGGATGAGAATACACATTTCACAGTCACAGACAGGAACGCACGTCACTGACTGTTCTCCAGCTCAAATAATATATAATTAAACCCAAACCCTCTCTTTGTACCTGCAGGAATTGCCTCACAGGATGCAGTGCACACAGCCTGCCTGTGAGCACACGCGGACTGGATGTGTTTGCCAAGACCTAATGCCAAGGTTGATCTCTTCCTTCGTGGCAGGGATGTTGAGGAACCATATTACTCATGCTGCCAGCAGGAAAACAGATGTTTGTTTGTGCCTAACTGATGGCTCCAACTATCAGCACTCCAGGGCCAGCTCCCAGGGAAGCCTGTCAGGAGCTTTGTCATTGATCCCAGCAGAGAGAGAAGCTCCTCCACCCAGCCTCTACAGAAAAAACTGCAGGAGAACTTCTCACTAACCCCCATTAAGGCCAGAAAGCTCCAGTCTCTTCCATACAAGTAAAAGTGACCTGAAAAAGAGCTCATCTGAGTATTTACATGGGAAACTCCGTATCCTCTGTGCTACCGAGGACACAGTTTTTGCTTACCCAGAAGACAAGGTGTATTCCAAAGGATGTTCACAAGTTGGGGTGGGGAGAAGCCACAAGAGTATTTGAAGTAGTTAAAAGCCTTCATGATAAATCTCAAGAAGGTAATGAATGACCTAGTTAATCTCTTTTGAGCTTCATGGTCAAAACTAAAGAAAGAAGCACTATGAGACACTTGAACATGTTCTCTGTGTGTAAGAGAATTGTTAAAGGGAAAATCAAAGTGCTAAATAATTAAAATTACCGTAGTTGCACTGAGTATTTAAGAACTGTAGAATGTTTAGGGTTGGAAAGGACCTTATAGACTATCTAACTCCTGATCTTCTGCCATGGGTAGGGACACCCTCCTCTAGACCAGGTTGCTCAAAACTTCTTCCAACTTGGCCTTCAACGCTTCCAGGAATGGTGCAGCCACAGCTTCTCTGGGCAACCTGTGCCACTGCCTCGCCACTCACACAGTGCAGAACCTCTTGCATGTATCTAAACCTACTCTCTGTCAGTTTAAAGCCATTACCCCATGTCCTATCACTGCATGACTATGAAAAAAGTCCTGCTCCAGCTCTCTTGTAGCCCTTTAGGCCCTGGAGGGTGCTACAAGGTCTCCCTGGAGCCTTCTCTTCTGCAAGCTGAACAACCCCAGGTCTCTCAGTCTGTGTCAACAGGAGAGGTGCTCCAGCCCTCTGAGCACCATCAACACCCTCCTCTGGACTTGCTCCAACACATCTGTGTCCTTATGTTGGAGACCCCAGAGCTGGATGCAATGTTCCAGCTGGGATCTCAGCAGAGCAGAGGGGCAGAATCCTCTCCCTCCAACTGCTGTCCATGTTGCTTCAGATGCAGCCCAGATTGTCCACCTTTCTGGGCTGCAAGTGCCCATGGCTGGGTCATGTTGAGCTCCTCATCCACCATCCCCAAGTCAGGGCTGCTCTCCTCCCAGCCTAGATTTTTCCTTGGGATTTCCCTGCAGGACTTGGCCTTGTTGAACTTCATGAGGTTAGCCTGAGCCCACCTCTCAAGCTCTCGAGGTCCCTTTGGATGACATCCCTTCCCTCCAGCATGTTGACTGCACCACACAGCTTGGTGCTGAGAGTGCACTCGATCCCACTGCCCATTGTGCCAAGAAAGGTGTAAAATGGTACCTGTCCCAATACTGAACACCTGGGCAGGCCTCAAGGATGCTGTGTGGGACACAGCCAGATGCTTTGCACAAGCCCAGGTTGATGATGTCAGTCGCTCTTCCCTCATCCATGGCTGCTGGAACCCAGCTGGAGAAGGCCACCAAATTCTTCTGGTATGATTTGCCCTTAGTGGCAAAATATGTGGGTTATACTTCACTGTTTTCTGTCAATGGAAACTTCACTGGACTAGCCATGACTTCTCAAATCTGATGGAAAATGGATTAACAACTTCATATGCCAGTTCCCTTGGGGCCTGTGTCTGCATCTCATCAAGTCCTGTGGACTTGTCCACGTTCAAGTTCCTTAGATGGTCTTGAATCTCGTCTCCTGCAGTGGGAGCTTCTGCATTGCCCCAGTCCCTTTGCCTTCTGCAGCTCAGGGGGTGTGGCTGGAGCCCTTGCTGGTGAAGACCAAGGCAAAAATATCATTGGATACCTCAGCTTTCTCCATGTCCTGGGTAACCAGGTGCCCTTTTTCCTTCTGGAGAGGACCCACATTTCCCCAGTCTTCTTTTTATCACCAATGCACTTAAAGAAGCATCTCTCACTGTCCTTGATATCCTTGGCCATATTTAATTCTATCAGGACTTTAGCTTTCCTAACCTGACTTCTGGATGCTTGCACAATCTCTCTGTATTCCTCACAGACAACCTGTCTTTGTTTCTGCCCTCTGTAGGCTTCCTTTTGGTATTTGAGTTTGTCCAGGAGCACCTTGTTCATCCAAGCAGGTGTCCTGGTGTTTCTGCCTGACTTTTAATTTGTTGGGATGCATCACACCTGAGCTTGGAGGAGGTGATCCTGAAATATTTACCAGTCTTTTTGGGCCAATCTTGCCTTCAGGCTTTATCCTATGGTACTTTACCAAGAAGATCCCTGAAGAGGTCAAATTCTGCTCTCTTGAAATCCATGATTTTGAATTTGCTGCACACCTTCCTGGCTGCCTTCCATCATTTCATGAAGACTGCTGACAAGGCTGCAGTATTCAAATCATGACCAATCTATTAGAGTAATAGTAAACTATTTTCAAATACACTTAATGTTTTTGGAAAAGGAAGTTTATAATCATCATTTGAGTCTGATCTTTCTTGTATTTCCCCCCAAAGCTTTCTGGAGCCATTCTGCTGACTTACTTAGGAGCAAAGCTTTGTGTATATATTAAGCACATGAGGAGGAAAAATTTTTTTCTGCTCCATTCAACTATTTCTGTCATCTTCACTTACATCAAAAGAAAATCTGAAACAGAAGGTGTAAAGGGAGAAGGATTCTTTTCCATCCTAAGAGTGTATATAACAAACAAACAAAACCAAATTGCTAAAGAGTCTGTTCAAAGCTGAGGAGCTGGAAATCTGTATTCTTAGCACTGATCTCTGCTGTGCCCTCACCCTGCTGCATGACATTGGCTGAGCCTTCAAGCAGGAATAGTCTCCTCCCATGCATTTACATCCCATCTAGCACCCCAAGACTTCCAGGCTGCACTTTAACATAAATATACATCTTGATAATTTTCTTCAGTAGCAGTCTATAGATGTACCTGCACTTTGAAAGCACTACAGAGGGACCTACCCAGGCAGCCCCCACTGACTTCACCTAAGATAGTTTCCTTCTGACATAGCTGTTTGTATTCTGGGTGTGTGCACATGAAAAAAGAAGTTGGACAAAGCAGTCAAAGCAGTATAACCCAGTACTGGCTGCCTTTATGCAAACAGGCCACCCCACAGTCTTCCCAAATGTATCCCATAAGAAAGGAGGTATCACCAGCCATGTAAAGCAAGGAATGACTGCAGATTTCCAGATATGTTGGCTGCACAGGTAACATTCAGAAGTAGGACAGCACCCATCAGATGCTAGGAACTGAAGGAAAAGGGTCAGGAGCTCACAGAGCTTAATGCTTACAAAAGCTCTTCAGGAGTTCATTACACTTCTTACAAGTCAACATTAACAAAAGCCAGTTCCTTCCCTGTCTTCAACAGAACATCTGAAAGTAGAAAGCACTCTAATGTCTAAAGCTGCTCAGATACAAACTGAACAACTTTCTTCCAAATCAAAGTCGAAGACTACAAACTGTTTTGACTGTAGTCTGCATACTGCTGCTAACACAGGGGTAGTTTTTCAAGTGTTTAATTCTGTGCATGCTAAATAGGGATGATTTGGTTATTCACAGCATGATTTGGTTATTCAGCTTTATACCATCAGGAAAAACTGGGTACAAATGAGAATATCACCTGTGAGAGAGTGACCTCTAAGTTCAAGTAGCCCCTTCCCCATTCATCAACCTGTAAATGTCAGCAGCCATTGCAGAAGTTTGTAACACTCCCAGTCAGACTCTGTCCCAAGATTTCATCCATGTTTGTCAAGGAAAAATATTAGAAAGCAACAAGTAAAAGGGACCAAGAGCTAAACCTCACAAAATGAGATTAACAGGAACACAGGAAGAGGAGCTGGGAAAACAGCGTTGCTGTTCAGCATCACAACAAAGAGCAACTTCTCCAGACAGTGATGGCTCAATAGATTACCAGTTACAGCCTGTCTTTGCTCATCCACCTAGGCTGTGTTCTTTTGAACTGTAACCTCAGGAAAAATAAGTAAATTGTCCTAAGAGTGATCAAAAAAGTAAAAGCAACTTCACTATGGATAAAAAGAAAAATACCCTGAATCTGAATCCATACACTTTCTCCATTTAAATTCATTTGAAAGAAATTAATTCTGTGTCTCAGAGTGTTCTAAGACTTCCTCCTCCTTCCATATGAATTATGGAAGCAGAAAATACATTTGTATTTATTTGGTTTAGTTTCAAAGAATTAAAGTCTTGCATCATTTTATTTATTCAAAATGTCAGGACTGCAATTTCATTCTGATAGTTCAGCTCAAATTAAAAAAAAACCAAAAAAACCCAAAACAGACCCCTCACTATCCTACCCCATAATAGGAATGCTGTTCTTATCATAAAGGACTTGATAATTTATTTGCACACCTCAACGAAAAGGAAAAAAATAGAAAGAACTTCATGTGAAATGACAAAAAATATCTGATTTCTCATAATTTGGCCTTGTAATTCTCCTGTAGAGAATAAAAATAAACTAGTCTATACCTGGGCCTGAACTTTTCAATACAGCCTAAAATACTAAGTTAATAAATCTCTTTCTGGACCTTTGGCAGCTCTTAAGAATATCATCAACTTTGAATTTTTGTAATTTATTAAAAAAAAACCCCAAAAAATAAATAAAGACTGTGAAGTAAGTTCAGGATAGTGTTCTATCAAGGAAGTTTGTGCTTCAGAAGAAGAGCATGCTGTCAGCTGTGCATTGATAAGGCAGTACAGAAACAGCCTCTGCATTACAGGAGACCATATTTACCACATTCCAAGTTTTAATTATGTGATATGCTCGTTGCAGAAGTTATAGAAGACCTCACGCATCACTGCTCTGTGGGGAAGGGAGTGAAGAGAGGAGCAGCAGTCCTTCCCTCGAATTTGATGTCCTACTGACACCGTTGAGTGTTGCAGGTCTGCAGGCACAGTCGGCTGCAGGAGATTTGCTTCCACCAGGGAGGAGGCGTCTGAAGGAGCCGGGGTGCCACTGCCTCCCACTGCTTCACCAGAGGTAAATACTCTCTGCTGAGCTTGCACTTTTGTTTCATCACCACCTGTAGCTGTTGAACTAATGGATTGCTCCTCATCTCCCTTTCTCATGGAATAATTAAAAGAAGGAGAGGAGGAGAGGATGGAGTTCAGTGACTAATGGTGCCAGAGTGAAGGAAGCTGATTTGCTTCATGACACTGCTGCTGCCTTGCCTTAACTCGATTCTTGTATGCCAGAGCATTCTTATCTTTAAAATGAGATAATAGCACCACCTTTCTCTGCTTTAAGATCCTGTGAGAAAAGGCAAAAGGGTGCCTGCATTCAGTTGCCTTTTGGGATTCAGCACAGCAGGGCCCAAACTTTACTTCAGATGCAGCACTTCAAACTTTTGAAGCTTTGCCGGCAGTTTCTTGAGTTCGCAGACAGACTGAACCAAAAATTCCTGAGGGTTAAGCTTGAGATCCAGCAATGAGAATTTGGAATGCCATCTTTTAAACCATGGATTGTACACACACATCTAATAGACATATCCTACCAAAATCGAATGTTTTCCTTCTTAGTCTTAATTGTAATCTTACTGCCTCCAACCAAACTGCCAACATCTTCATCCTCTCTCTGGCAATGCTGCCTTGGGGGCTTCACTGGGGAGGCAGAGCCAGCTTTCCATACACAGAGGTGTGGTCAAGGAAAGATGGAATGATCATCTTCCAATTTCATTGCACTAAGCCAGGCTTGGATGCCGGATAGATACAGGCAGTCAGACAAGTTGGAGCAGCTTGACCTGTGGGGAGCATGAGGTGCCTCTTCACATCACAACCTGCTCTTCCTGTACTGTTCTTTGCCAAAAGAGAAGAGGTACAGACATTCTCATAGGAAACACATGTAAAACAAGATTAAAGCTAAATAGGAAAGGCAAGGAACCACCAGTAAAGGAGTTGGACAGTTTCTCACTGCCTCATTAATTCCTTTGCTGCACCTGATTCTTCAGAAGACAACAAGGAATGGTCTGTTTTTCCAGCTTTCTGACAGCCTGATGAGAGCAACAAGGCTTCTTTTCCTACTCTTCTGAAGGGTTTTTTAAAATCTCGAACCTTCCAGAGTCAAAGCTGAATCATAGTGTCCTGCTTCACATTGCATTCCTGCTCAACACCCTGTTATTCTGGGGCAGTGTGAGCTGTCAGGTTTGTCCCAGAGTCCTGACCACCCCCTTTGTTAAGGTCATTTTATTCTCTTACAGGGCTGCCATTGCTGGACCCACCTTCCTCTGCCCTGGAGTGGATGATGATTTTAGGCATATCCAATCCACTGAACAAAAAAGCCTATACACCTTGGGAATAACCTTCCATCAGCAAACTCTTTCCTCTGCACAAAGCACTGCGACCCAGCACTTCTGGTACATCCTGAGACCAAGACACCTTGCCCTTGGAACTGGCAGTGCCACACCAATTACCGTTGGGCAGGAATTTGCAGCTTTAACATGAGGTGGCTGTGGTCAGGAAGCAAATCCAGCCTGTTACCATCACCCCTATCTTGCGTGCCCTAATTGCAACACGCAGTGGCCAGCTCGGTTTGGAATCCTTTAACCTGCAGTAACACAGGAAAGGGACGTTAGCAGCGGGCACAGGATCCCCGTGATCTTCAGCTCCAGGAATGCTGGCAGTCGGTGGTCCCTCAGCCCACTTCCTCAGGGGACAGGAGGCTGCACGTCAGAAACCAGCCCCGTAATTAGCTGCCTTGCGCAGCCAGAGCAGAGGCAGGCTTTCTTCCCCAGGACTAGCCCTTCCATGTAAACACAGGAGAAGCTCGCACAGCGCACTGAGCCTGTTACTTTAGGGGAAAAAGAGGACATTAGGCTACATAATTGCTCCCTCGCTGTTTGGTGTGCGCCAGCTCCACCGTTTCTAACAGCAGAATGACAGGAGTTAGGCTGCAATGCCACAACTCCGTCCTGTTCCGCTGACTGGAACACAAACCTTATCCAGGCAAAAGTCCTCTCCACAGAGCACACCGATTTTATCGGCTCTCAAACTCCCTCGGAAGGTCCAGATCAGCCTTCAGGTTTGAGAGAGTTTTTTCTTTGCCCATTATAGTATTTTTGTAAACACTTCGAAAAGCCTTGGTCGGTGAACCCCGTGATGCAATCAGTGACAATCAGTGCCACAACCCTGAGTTTTATTACTATTTTTCACATCTTCTTATTTTAATCCACGCTCGGAGACCGATCCCGTTCCCATCAAAGTACACAGCAAGCTCCCATTAAAATCTGGCTCAGCTAGTATTTTAATAGCACTTAGACATTCCCGTCCTTTGCATATTTCATCTACGAAGTGCTTCACAAACATGAATTTCCTAATTACAGGAGGATGATTTACTAAAACTGGAAATTCCTCACTAGTTCTGGCTTTCCCTTTGAAGCTCCAGGATTCGCTCTTGTCCCTCGGCACTTTGGAAGATCCCCGACGCCGCTCGCTCGCTCGTTCGCGGCACAGGCAGGGCACAGAGAAGGGGGACACGGAGGCGACGGCGACCTGGCCCGAAGTGTCCGCACCGGCGGATCTCTGCGAGGGCTGCGGGGCGTGAGCCGCGGGGCGCCCACGTGAGGAGAGCGAATCCCGACGGGACCGCGGCGGCTCCCAGCGCACCGGGCCGGCCCCCCCGCCCCCGGCGGCCCCGCCGCACCGGGCAGGAAGGGGTGGAGCGGCCGGCGGAGCGCACGGGCGGGGTGCCGCGGGCGGGGAGGGGACGGCAAGGCATCCCGGCCGCCCTGAAGCCGGGCGGGCGGGCAGCGCCGCGCCTCCACCGAGCGCTCCCCATGGAGCGGCTGCCCGGCCAGCCCTAAGCCCGCGGTCCCGGCCGCCCGCCCGCAGCCGCCCCGATGGAGCCCGAGGAGCGGAAGATCTCGGTGTGGATCTGCCAGGAGGAGAAGCTGATCTCCGGGCTCTCCCGGCGGACCACCTGCTCGGACGTGGTGCGGGTGCTGCTGGAGGACAGCCACCACCGGCGGCAGCGCCCGGCGCCGCCCGAGCCCGCCGGCGGGATGCTGTCGGGGCCGCCGCACTCCTACTGCATCGTGGAGAAGTGGCGCGGCTTCGAGCGGATCCTGCCCAACAAGACGAAGATCCTGCGGCTCTGGGTGGCGTGGGGGGACGAGCAGGAGAACGTGCGCTTCGTGCTGGTGCGCAGCGAGGCTTCGCTGCCCAACGCGGGGCCGCGCAGCGCCGAGGCGCGGGTGGTGCTGAGCAAGGAGCGCCCCGGCCGCGGCCTGGGGGCGGCCCGCGCCAGCCTGGCGCTCACACAGGAGCGGCAGCGGCGGGTGGTGCGGAAAGCCTTCCGCAAGCTGGCCAAGATCAACAAGAAGCGGCAGCAGCCGCTGGCCCGGGAGGCCTCGTCGGCGGAGAGGATGGAGACGCTGGTGCACCTGGTGCTCTCGCAGGACCACACCATCCGACAGCAGATCCAGCGGCTCCGTGAGCTGGACCGCGAGATCGACAGGTACGAGGCTAAGATCCACCTGGACCGCATGAAGCGGCACGGCGTCAACTACGTGCAGGACACCTACCTGGTGGGCACGGGCGGCGGCGAGCCCGAGCCGGGCCGGGAGCCGAGCCAGCTCGCCGCCGGCCGCCCCGAGGAGGACTACGCCAGGAAGTGCGAGGAGGTGCTGCAGCTGCAGGAGCAGCGGGCGCAGCAGGAGGAGCTGCTGGAGCACCTGGCCGCCGAGATCCAGGAGGAGCTCAACGAGCGCTGGATGAAGCGGCGGCGGGAGGAGCTGGAGCTGGCGGCGGGGCCCGGGCTGGCCGACACGGACTGCGACACCACGGAGCTGAGCGGCGGCGGCGGCGGCGAGGGCGAGCTGCACCTGGAGCATGAGCGGGTCAAGACCCAGCTGAGCACCAGCCTCTACATCGGCCTCAAGCTGAGCACGGACCTGGAGGCCGTCAAGACCGACCTGGACTGCACGCAGCGGGCGTGGGAGGACAAGGAGCGGGAGCTGCAGCGCCTGCTGGAGACGCTGGGCACCCTGGACGTGGCGGAGGCGCCGGCGGAGCCGCGCGGGGCGGCGGGAGGGGGGCGGCCGGCGGCGGGCGGCTGGGTGGAGCAGGCGAGGGCGCTGCGCAAGGACCGCGCCGACAACGACGAGGACTCGGACACGGGGCTGAGCTCCATGCACAGCCAGGACTCGGACTCGCTGCCCGTCTGCGAGTCCCTCGTGTAGCGCCCGCCCGCCCCGCCGCAGGCAGCCCGGACACCGGGCGGGCGGAGCGGGGCTGCCGGGGCAGAGGGCGGTGGAGGACTGCGGGCAGGTGTGGGGCAGGCGAGGAAACTCCCGGCGCAGGAGGCAGTCACACAGAGGAAACATTTTAATTTGAGCTCTGGAGTTTGGACTTGTTCTGACTAGTCATCCGCGGGCAGCGTTTAGGCTGGCTCGCCAGTGCTTTTATCTAAGGAAGAGAAAACCCACAGCGTGTTTGTGTTTCATTCACGTCTGGGATTGCTCGCTTCTTAAATCCTGCCGCTTGCTTCCCTCCGAAGGTTTTCTTGCTGGGCCTTTTAATTCTCCGGCTGCCCACGATCTCCCCACTGTAGTCCAAGGATGCTCCGGGTGAGCTCTTCAGGAGCAAAAGGCCAGGACGCGCTCCCGAGCGGGGAACAGGATCTCCCGAACAGGTTTTCGGCATTGCAGAGTCAGACGGTGGCTTCTGATGGGTTAAACTGGGCTATACTGGCTGTCACAAATACACCTGGCTCCTTTACAGACAAAAAGTCACGACACTAAAGCTGCTGATCATTTAAACACTACGGAGGAGAAGAGGCGTCAGTACTACTGACACTGGGGTCTCCCAGGGCGCAAGCTTTTGGACGGTACTGCAGTTCCTTTTGGCAACAAAAAGGGGTGATAAATCACTTCCTTTTTCCCCCTTTTTCTAAAGAACAAACGAAATCAAAATATAGGCTAACATATATTAACTCTGCTCTGCATAGTGCTTTTTCTTATGCATAGATAAGAGTGCTTTGTTTAAAGGCATACTAAGAAATCTGTTAGTATCTGTAGTCATTTGACAGTCATGGAAGGTAATTAGCAGTGCCTGTATATACACAGCCTTCAACTACGTTTTTTCACTAGGCTAGCTGATCTTTGGCTGAGCTTGGTTGTAGATAAACAAAGTACAGAATCAGCTTGAGCTACCATTTTTAATAACAGAGTTCATATCAGGCCAAGAGATGCAATGATAAAAGCATGACTCAAGCCCTACCTGCACTACAGCTTAATCTTTTCAGTTATTCCAATAAAAAAAAGCAGCCATCAGCTGTAACATGCATTTCACTTAATTGCCAAATCTTCCTCTGCAGCTTAACTCTTGCCCAAAATATATGATCTGCGCTTGCAATAAGAGACATTAAGGATTCTTGTATTCCAGAATAATTGCAGAAGTAGTTTAAGCAGTGAGAGACCAGAGAATGTTGAGTCAGGTCCGACTGATGGTATGAACTTTTTAAAACTTCTGAGATTATTATTTATGTAAGGTTATTTATAAAAGTTTTCATTTAACAATAAGACAGTATAAAAAACCGGGGTACACCAATAGACCAGTTCTTTATTTTTATTAAAAACCTTGCAGCCTTCTCACCCAAGGACTGTGTTCCACTCTTGCAGTGTTCTTGCTGGAAGGAATTCTGGTGGACATCAGAAAATTAGATTCAGGAACTGCTCAGTTTGAAAGCAAGCAGAGAAATACGGTCTGTGGATTTGCAGAGGCTGCACAATTTTCTATGTGCTATGATTCTTGATAGGTGTTATTCCACTGAATGGGTCTCACTTGTAACAAGCTGTGGTTTATTTTAAACACTGATTATATAATTGTTTTTCACATTTTAGTCAACCTTGGAAAATATTTAAGAACTTATTTTTAGAGCTAATAAAACTCTTAATAAGGCTAAACAAGTGTTCCTGATTGAATGTGATTTAAAAATCTGCCAGGATGGGGATTCTATGGTGTTTCCTTGTGTGCAAAGCAAATGAAAAGATACACCAAGGAATGACAGCATCACCCCTTCCCTTTCTGATGGCACAAGGGGCTCCCTCAGGTACCAGCAGCAGCAGCGCACTGACCTCAGCTCTGGCCACTGCAGGGGCTGTGCAGTGGCATTTAGAAGCATCAGCACTTGTCCAGAGTGAGGAATTTGGATTTTCGTGGAAGGAGAGCCAAAGAATAAGCTGAGGGCTGTGGGAGTCCCACTGCTGCCCTGCATTCAGCAGTGTGGATGTAACGGGTGGGTGATGCAAGTACCTGCTCACAGCTTCTGCAGGGACTGATGGAAGCAATAAACCTCAGCTGGCTTTGCTTACGTTCCCCCATGACCACACCAAGCAAATAAAAAGCAAGTACGTTACAGAAAGGAGCTGCAACAGGCTGCACATCATTGTGCTGCTCATAGAGGCAACAGGCAGCCTGTGAGGCATGAGGTGAAGGAAGGCAGGGAATTCAAAGTTGCAGAGTAGTCTGCCTACTCATCTTCAGCTAGAAAAATCCATAAAACCAGGAGAAAACCACTCTTGTTCCAAGCTGCTGAGGGCCGTGTGATGCTTGCTCTTGGCTTCCCTGTAGCCCAGATGAGATTATGACCCTGCAGAGCTGCTGGTCCTGTCCCATGAAGACGGGGGGGAGAACGCTGCAGGTGGCACTGTAGTCTCAAGGGTTTGGTGGGAGCTACAGTGAATTCCTAGCAGCACCTATTTGATTGTGGACCTGTATTGTGCAGGTGAAATTTGGTAAATTTATTTGATGTGTAAACAGTTATAATTGCAATAGGCTCACAGACTGCTCTCAAACATCTTCACAAATCCCTATTGCTCCCAAGCCATTATTAAAACATCAGTATAGAAGAGGAAATCACTGTTTGCATTGGACCAGGCACTTCTCCCTTCCCTTTTTCTGGGCTTGTATATCCTCACTCAGATAATAGAGACAAGCCACAGGGTGCTTGTCAGGGAATTTGGCTCTGGGGTTTTGCTGGGCACATAGCCAAGGGTTAGAAGAGCTGATTCAGAATCACAGGTAGAAGGACAGGGTTTTTATCTCCTTTGCAGTTCAGACAGAATGGGAGAGAGATATAGCAGCAAAAAACCCCCTGACTAACACCATCACAGAAATCTACCTTCCAGCACCACCAGGGGAGAGGTGAAAGATCCAGCAAACACAGGCTTTGGGGATTTTTTAACACCATTCTCTTCTATCTTTCAGACTCAACCCTAGTCTAATCTTTCTTCCTAAGACAGATACAGGTAGCCATGAATTAAATAAAAACCTAACAGCACTGCAAACTATTTATGTAAGTCATGTGTAGCGTCATGTTGCCCTATTTATTTAACACCCTAACTGCTTCCCAAAGGGATCACCATGGACTGAGGCCACCAGGCTTTTCTCAGGCAATACCTACAGAAATCAGAAATTTTGTCCAGGAGATATAATCAGAGTAGCACCAGGCTTTAGTTTCAGGCACCCTTTAAACAAGCATTACGAAGCACTCCTACACAGGTCCTGTCTGTTTGCTGCCCTTGGCCATGTTTTTTCTGACCCTACATGGCACCTCCTGTTGTGCCTATGCAGGAGTTTGTGGGACCAGGCAGTGAACCAGGTCAGAAGAGAACTGATGAACTTTAATTTAGGTGAGGCCCTGATGTGGCTCAGTGTACAGTCACGCAAATGTTTCTGGCAATGACGAGGTACGGTGGTAAAAATGAGAAATTGAAGGCCCTTGGAAAGGTGGAACTGATCCTTTCAGCAATGGGCACTCTTTTATGCTGACTTGCAAGTTGGCAAGAGCTTCCTTCAGGCTGTAAATATCCCCCACTCACAGCCTAAATGAAGGTCTGGAGAGTGGAAAATTGGGGCTGGAGCTGAAACTTCTTTGACATCAATTACATTCACCTATATTAAACCCCAAATAAGCCAAATACTGCAGCTTTTAGCCTTGACCCTGTTTCAAAAATCCACTATCAAGCAATATTATCAGAATGAAAACTCTGTGTCAAATTTGATATATTTCTAGTTCTTAGCCTGTGTAAGAGATCTGCCAGTTTGAATAAGCACTTTGTAGGGATATCATTTGATGCCTTGAAGAGGGGAGGCAAATTCATTTACTGTAATGAACACCACTGACATGCAAAATGAATGACCTATTAATTATTGCCATAGATTCTAAACCACCATGTAGGCAGCCAAATCACAGTCTGGTTGTTTTATGGTGACAGATCCTTTTCCAAAGGACCTATGGTCCAGGTTTCAGATGAGATACAGTCAAAGGAGGGAAACAAGGAAGTGGGTGTGAGGAAAGGAAAGCATGTCATTGTTTTGTTATTGACCCCTTGTGTGAAATGTATGTTCCAGGTTTGCTTTAAAAATAGTCTGTGTTCCTGTGTCTGGAGACACATGTGCAGAAACCAACCTCCCTCCCAAGTTCTACATGACTTTGGCCTTTTTTTCCCCCCTTTCATTTGCACTGAGCTGGGAATGCAGCTCAAAACATGAAAAGAGCAGCAGAGGCCTTGAAATAACAGGTCTGGTGAGCTGTGCTGGTTAACGAGTTGAAATACAAGCCATTGTGGATTGTTGGGAGCAGTTGTCCTTTGAAGTCACTTGATATTATTGCTCCTGAGCTGGCACACAAAGTTTAGAGAAATGAGCATGGCAAAGTGCAGGGAGCCTACATGGTTGTCACTTCTTTTCTACAAGTTCTCATTGCTAAATGAACTTGGAAGCTTAACAGAAAGGGGAAAAATTAATAAACTCAAAGCAAATCTTGGCTCTGTATGCAAATTAGCCAACTGTCTTCAAGCAGAATTGTCAAAGAGTATTTTGAAAAATACTGCTTGCATAATTTATGATATTACTTGTGCAAATGCATCAGAGCAGAACTTTCCATGCAGGGTGGATTGTCACACGCTGTCACATGCTGAAGAACACACAGAGCTGGTCATCAAATTCTTAGATTGTTACAGTACTAACTCTGCTGGGCCATGAGAGTGTACCCTCAAAAAACCACTTCTGCAGGCTTTACATACTCTCAACATAGCAGCTTGTTTACACTTCAAGCTTTATCTGGAAAGTTTTATTAAATCCCCTTGCCTCAGTTTCGAAAATGTTCCAGAAAGTCATTGGAGTTCCATGAAAAAACAGTTTCCACTCCCAATAACTTTTTTCCTCCTTCCTGCTAACCTAGTCCTCCCCTATTCATCAGCACCTGCTCTGAATTTCATGTATAGCTTTGCCCAAATTGCTGTGACTCTACGGGTTCAGAATTGGAAACCTACTTGGTAAGAAATAGAAATAGAAATAGAAATAGAAATAGAAATAGAAAGGGAAGGGAAGGGAAGGGAAGGGAAGGGAAGGG
>JACBWW010000041.1:6345062-6433903 GCA_020086605.1 Lanius collurio
AGAAAGAAAGAAAGAAAGAAAGAAAGAAAGAAAGAAAGAAAGAAAGAAAGAAAGAAAGAAAGAAAGAAAGAAAGATTGATTCTTGATAAGAATGTCTTATTGGTGACATTCTGGGGTGACACTGCTGTGGAGTTTTGGGGTGGGAAGATGCCCTTTCTATTGAAGAATAACTTGAGCAGGGAGTGGTGTCTTATTTCCCTTGGAGAGTAAGCTTTTGGTGAAGGTATTTACTCTCTCATCATTCCCCATCTGGCAGAAGGAGGCCTGATCTACTCAAGGGCTCCTAGGTACTGCTGTAATGAAAATATGAAACAATTTCAGTCTCCTGTGACTCAGTTCCCAACGTGCTCTCCCCTTTTCTGAATGGTTACAAAAACCCTTTCCCATTTACCAGCTCAGTGGAACCACAGCAGAGGGATCTCAGAACACCATCCTGCTAAGTCAGTCTAGGAGTTTTATAGAGTTTACTGGGGAAAAAGAAACAAAACAAAACAAAACAAAAAAAACCCAAACAAAAAGTACTGTGACTCATGAAAGGAGCTCTTACATATCTGAAACATACTATCATCAGCTTACTAGCACTGCACTTCCCATGGCTTAATTATGTGATTATTTAGTCTATTATCTCCAAAAGAAATTATTTTCATCAGTAAATTGTGCTCATGAGCAGGTCTTTGGAAAATGTGTTAAAAGCCTCTGGGAAAAATATTTAATCCCTGTTTCAATTTAATGTAATCCCCTTGTTTTAATCTCTTACAATGTCATTTTTCATGGGTAATCAGGCTATTAGTTTATGCATTTAATTATCAGTGTAGCCTCACATGGTTTTTTCTGCCTTCCACTGAATCTCCACTTGATAGACATATCTTAAGAACAGATGAAAAGTAACTTTGGAAATTAAGAGAGACATGGATCACCTTTTGAAAACTTTGGTGCTTGCTCTTTGTACCACAAGCATAGAAGCAAATTATTTACTTTTAACTGCAGATATCTGGCATTTCTGTTTCCATTTCTTTCACAGCTGCTCTTCATTTTCTCACTGAATGAGTTCTCCGTAATTCTATTACAAGTTCCCTTTTTGGAGTGACTGATGACAGGAATCATGAATCACCAGTAGGTTAAAAAGTTCAAAGCCAGGTTTGTCATCTTTTTCTGTAACTCAGTTCCTGCACATTTTCTGTGTCCCCTACTTTCCATCCTTTATTTCAAAAAGTATTATCCTGGCCAGAAAATAGAGTCAGGCACTCAAATCTTGCCATCCTTCAGAGGAAGATACAGCACAGAGAGGTCCAGGTGTCCTGTATCTGTAGGACACAGAATGGTACCTTTGGCTGTGCCCATTCACAGCAATGAGCTGATTAGAAATGCCTTTCCTCAGCTCACACAGCAAAAGACAGGGTTGAAGTCACTAAATTATAAATTGCTCATTCTAAACTCTGGCAGGGGTGACTAATGATGTTCAGCAGGTGATTCCAATGTGAAATAAAGTAACCTAAACATCTAAATGTTTTGAATTAATTTTGACAGTGTCTGCCTGCTCCCTACCTGTCAGGTGAACAGCTAGAAAAGAAAATGGCATTCTGGCTTAGAGGGATTTATAAACCAGCCAGGGTTGTACTGAGCATGTACCTTGCTGCTTTCTGTTCTGGAGGGGAATGAAATATTTCCTTCCTCTGCACTACCTGAGTGAAGTGAGGAACTGACAGGGACAAGAGTGTGGAGAGTGAAACTGTGTCAGAAGAGAAGTGAACTGAGCCCAAACAACACAAACCAGAGATGAGGCAGCTGAAGGGAACAAGCAAGAAAGGACAAAAAGTCCATAAGAAACCTGGGCAATAGGAAAGAAGCAGGGAGCAGGAATGAGCTCCTGGACAGTAGCAAAGAGCCTGTGATAGCCATCACACCTTGTGGTTATCAGGTTGTTCCACTGTAACCCTCTAACTGGGAGGGACAGGAGAGCCAGCATTTTCACAGCTTATCAGCACTGCAGCCAGGTGAACAGCAGGAAAGAGACATCAGTGAAACTCCTGTGTTTTCCTGAGGTTCTCTTCACCCAGCAGGAAAGGCCAGTGGCTGCAGAATTTGCAACAGGCAAGTGTGCTGAGAATTTGAGGATGAAATGTCATTCTCAAATGTTTGGGGGTTTTTCCCTTTTCTTTCAAGTTTTACTTGGTAAATATGGAGGAACGAACATTTCCCTAGATGATACATAATTTATATCATCACTTTCTCTGCAGTACACTCCTTTCCTAGAGCTGCTGCTTTTACAATCTGGGATGCTGTCATGGCCTCTGTTTACCTATGTGATTTGCTAAAACACTGTGGCACGAAAAACCCGGGTTATTTTAACTTAATTTAATAGGCAAGCTTAAGAATAAAGCAGATCCAGACCTTTTACTCCAGTTTACACAAGCCAGATCAGAAAGGCTGTTGCACATGCTTTGCAAGTACATTTTGTAAACTAATTTGTGTAAAACAAGCCAGCTGAGTGAGATTGAAATTTCAGTTGTTTAAAGTCTCTCATCATGTGTCACCAGAGTGATTCACATGTAGATCACTTAATCTAGTTAATGAACACAACTACCATTTTTGACAATATTAATTGGACCTCTATTTATGCTGCTTTATGTATTTTACCCTCATGACCACCTCCCTAATTAGCAACTCCTACAGCTTTAGTATGCCTAAAGGAATAGTTGCTCACTTTTATAGAACATATATTTCATTATTAACTTCTCTTTCATTTCTCCTCCCTCCAATACTTTTCCCCACAGAACTTCCAAGCCTTTTTCTTCTCCTCCAGTCATTAGCAATTGGGCTTCATCTTTTCAATAAACATGGGTGAGAGACACCTGCCTGTTCAGAAATCCTCTGCCACACACTTGCAACTCAAGGCTCACAGCTGCTAAGTCACAATTGTTCCAACTAAGATGCCACTGAAGTGTTTCTCTTACTTATTAAACTAAAGAACAGGAAGAATGGGTGCTTTTCCTAGTTCAAAGATGAGTAAGACAACCAGCTTATGCAAAAGGGCACAAACTCCACTGTTCTGCTCAGGATATCAGATCCTGCTTGTAAAAGGAGACAAATAGAAATTACTGAAGATGTACCCAGTTAACTCAGTGACTTGTACATTTTCAGCTGGAGAGAAATAATATTTTAACAAGCATTGGTATAGCAATAAGACCTAAACATAGGAAGTTAGAAAGTTATTATACTAAGTTAGGTAGAAAGTTATTATACCATGTGTTTTTAAAAGACACAGGAAAAGGCAGCCCTTGCTTTGATGAGATCACAGTCGAGGCAGACAAGCCAGGCATCAACTGGGATGATGGTGTGGGGGCTGCAGTGACTTGACTTGCATGTGGAGCAGGTTAGCAACAAAGGCAGGAGCAGAAGCCAATTCTCCCAATTCCCAATCCATTTTCCACCCTGCTAGACTCACATTTCCAGCCTGTGGTGTGGTACAGAAAATGGAGGAGGCATAAATCTATTTCCATCCCTTACTACCCCAGGAGCTGTACCCCTGAAATGTGTGGAGATTTATTCAAGCTATTGAAGAATACAGGAGGTCAAGGAGTATAAGGAGAGCACTGCACTAGGCATTTCATATCCACATTTAGTAGTCTCAAATCCATAGTTTTACAGCCTGGGAATTTATGGTTTCAGGAAGATTTTTGATTCATTTACATGTTAGTGACATGAATCACTGCTGTATCTATGAACAGGTTTAATTCCCCATTTCCTGGATACCTGCATTTCTTTCTGCAAAGAGAACCACACACACTGTAAAGATCTGTCCATGAGCAAAATTTCCCAGTGTTTTAAGGTGTATATAAATTTTCCCATTTAGCAAACTCAGAACACTTTGTGAAGAGCAGCTCTGACAAAGGTGCTTCACCCAGTGGGCAGGTACTGCTGCCAAACCTGCCTGGCTTCCTCTCAGGTGGGCTCTCCAGCCATTGCTGTCTGCCTGGGACCCAGCTGCCAGCATGAAAAGTTTCTCCTTTTCCATCTGCCATACCTGGCAATTTCAGGTGAGGAGGACCATGGCACTCAAGATCATTTCCTTCAGGCAGGCCATTGCCAGTACATCATTTTGAACTGAGCTCAGCCCTGAGGTTTTCATCTTCACTTCAAAAAAACCCCCATATAAACAGAGTATTTTAGATTACTGATGGGCAGTGCTATGGAGATATGTATTGCTGCCACAAAAGGCTTTGTTACACAAATATTTGATGCTGAGAAAGAATGCATCTTTCATTAGGGCTCAAAAGGAACAGCTCCAAACACATTTTATCATGTATTTTTTGATCTGCCTAGATGAAAGCTCCAGCTATTATGGAGTACAAGTGAACATTAGGGCTGCTTCTGTTGTCTAGAATCCCACTGTGATTAGTGTTCTACAAGTCCCAAACAGTCTGGTCCCTCACCAAAACTTGTGTGTGGGAAGGTAGCTGTCATACGCAGTATGTAATTAACCTGAGAAATTTACATTTTATTCAAATTGCTAATGAATAAAATAATATCAGAGACAAGAATGGAAAGTGCCAAATCCGGTGTCTGTCTGAAAGTATTTTAGATATTGAATTATGAGCTTTAATAAGAGTAGGCCCTGAATAGACGGAAAACCACAAGTAATGGAAATAATGGGAAAACGGTGCAATTGGGATTTGCTTTCAACATTTCACATGGCTTTATAATTATTTAGCATGTGAAATGCCCTTTTCCCACTTCTTTGTGTCTCCTCTTATGACAGTCAGAGACACTACCTCAAACAGATTAAATTCTTGCAAAATCTTTATTAACAATTAGCCTCAAAATGCAAGAAATGTATCTGGATGTTGAATAACTGAACATGATCATTAATATAACTACTCATATTAGCCATGATGTAGTCAATTATTGAGCAAAAGAACTAAAATCATACCCAATCACAAGATGAGATGCAATGGAAAACAGATCTTATTTCTATCCTTTGCTTTAAACTTGACAGGTAGTCAAAGACTTCTTTAAAAGTAAAGAATTTCTTTGCATGGTAATATGCACCTCAAATTGCAGAAAGAAACTTCAAAAGTACCTCACAATTCTCAACAAATTCTTTCAACAGTTCAGAACTCATGTTCATAATCTAGTCAGTTAAGCACAAGATGACTAAGGTTAATTTGATTTTTCATCCTGATGTCGTAATTAAAGTATGAATATCACTTAGACATTGGTAGATAAAAAGTATGTCAATGAAGCACAAGTAAAAATTCAAATTACTGAGGAGCAAAATTAAGTTAATTTCAGAGGAGAATGTTTGTAAGCAGTGTGTAATCAGTCTTCAGTTTAAATGACTCTTAATTAAATAATCTATTATTATGTTCACTGGCAAATCAAGCCTAAACATGTACAAGTGCAAAACCTATAAGATCCAGCTACAGTCAGCATTCAAATATAAAGAACTATTAGTACAATAACGTTGGCCAAAAATATACTTTCTTCTGTGTAAGTTTTTTGGGGGAGTTGTTATATTTTTCAAAATCCCTAACGGCATGAAACACAGCTGAACAATCCACTGCATGTTTCACTAGGGGTAACGAGGTCTAATTCCAGCCCAAGGTACAAACCTTAAAATTCTGATGACATTCATGAGTGTCATACACTGACATCTGAGTGCACTCCATCCATGAACAAACACAGGCCTCCAACGAGACATTCTCCTGTGCTGTTTGAGAAGCCTGTTGCTCACCTGTCACTTGGGCACACCCATGCCCAATTTTCTTTTCAGCAGACAGAATTATCCTCTGTACCCCCCACTCTGAAGCAATTACTCATTGCAAGAAATAATAGAACAGTAGTCCCCAAGCAAGTGCACTCAGCCGTCCTTCGTGGTGCTGAGCAAACACTGTCATTCGGGGTATCATGCCTAAGCTTGGCCCTGCTTCTGAAACAGGATCAGCACAAGCCAACCAGTCTGGCAGGACTGACAGACATTGCCTCCAAATCAAGCATCACCTCCACCCCAGAACGTGCCCGCAGGGGCTTCCTTTGCAGGATTTGCTGAGGGGAGGGAGGGTGTGGATAAGGCACCAAAAGCCACCTCTCTGCTTGGGAATCCAAGTCCTGCTTGTAGAAGAGGGACAGGTTCAAGTGTCTGTGACTTCCAGTGAGACCTGTCCTCCAAAAGGCTGCTGCTTTTGAAAATCACACATGGATGCAGTCCAAAAAAATCACTTAGACTCTTCTTGAAAATTGTAGCCCTGCTGCATAATGTTATGTTATGTTATGCCTTTTATACTTGAGCTGTTAAATTAATAAGAAGGGAAGCATGTGGGTTTAGGCCAGGACAAACTTTTGCAATTTCATGCACTGAAACCTGTCTTGAGTTACCACTGGTGACTTTCCTGCAATTCTGAAGAATTGTATCCAGTTCTTATTAAAACACAGACTGAGGTTAAACAAGGAAATATTTAAGCTCTTTGCTTAGGCCCAACTTTTCTGGGTCATAGTAATACATAGATAGGAAATGAATTAACTCAGCGCTGTCCCATGAACTGTTTTTTGAAGGCTCACCTTCATAACACTGTAGCATTCTCCTGGCTGAGCATCTACATCTCGTTGCCAGATCTGAGCTGCTCCACTAACTAACCAAGAAAATCTACCTTAAAGATTGTGAAAGCCTCAATTTCCAACTACCTGACTTAGCTGCTGTCGAATTTGCAGAGAGGAAAAAACCCCAACAGTTGTCACATCTCCTGATGTCTTTCTAGGAAGTGCTCCTGCATCTGATTTACTTCCACAGAATGAAACCCAAGCCAGGATCTACCACTACTAACTAAGGACACGAGTTTATCACTAATACCCCACCAGGATGAACATGAGACATATCCAAAGGTGGTTGGAAGCAGCAACACTGCACATGAACCCTCAGCTGTTGGTTCCCCAGCTTTGGAAACCTATCACTGTCCTTGATCAAGGAAGAAACCTCAGCTCTGCAGTCGTGCATTCAGCCTTTCTATGGTTTTAACCTACTGCAATTAGCATCACTCAGTGCTGGTGCTGATAACAGAATTGCTTCTGGGCTATAGGCAGATCCATCCTCCTTGAAGGAGTGAGATCAGGAATGGATCCCCACGACAGCCACACATTACTGCCAGAGCAATCTGAATTTATAGAATTATGACATGTAGTATGCCACTTTTATCTCTGTCATCATTTTTGTCCTGACTTTACTACGCTGCATAAAAGTGGGAAGTAGAAATGCACACAGAGATCCCTAAGGTGTGCTATGTTGTTAGTTTTGAGATGCTTATGGTGTTAAACTGCATGAAAACAGATGTTTATAGTAAGCCTTGACATTAATCTTATGCTGGTAAATTACTCTAGAGTGAAGAAATTGACTTTCACTCAAATGTAAGGCATTGATATCAATCTCCCTTTTTTTCTTTTTCTCTATCATTTGGCAAAAACAAGAGGACAATCTTAGTCATTACTGCTGGATGGGCCTCTTGCCAAAACTGATTGTTAGAAGCATTAAAAAAAATCCCTCTTAGCTCAGAAAAAAATTCAGAGAAGGAAAAATAGTGCCAAAAGTTTATGTCAGCGAGTTAAAAGAGGCAAGACCATGTCACCACTAATTCATACATAAAAACTAGTCAATTTTATGTATACTGGCAATATATACATCCTCATCTTCAGCACAAGCAGCAGACATTTACAGCCCCAAACCAAACAATCAGGGAGCATCCAGCCTGGCCTTTCTAAACAACAAATTAACTCAAGCTGAAACAGTGCTGCAGACATGCCCAAATCCAGGCTGTACTTCATTCCCTCAGGCTAGGAGGAGAACTGAGGTTGAGTGTAGAAAATCTGGGAAGCCTGCAGAAGGTGTATTGCCCTAAGAAAAGCCATGAGGGGGGAAACAGGTCTTAATAGAAGCAAAGCAAAAAGTAGCCAACAGGTAGAGTGGCACTTGCTGCTCTCTTCCTATTCAACTGCATGAGAGCATTCCAGGAAGGAAAGGTGGAGAAGGAGCATTACAGAGCAGGATTTGCAGCAGCAGTTTTAATGTGTTTCAAAGTATTCCTTCCTTATTAGGAATCCCATCAGCTAATTGTTCCAGTGCCTGAAAAAGTCCTGGCTTTTCTGACAACAGCAAGCTGCTGCTAGCTATCATCCAACGCAGTGTGCCCAAGGACTTTTCCTCCTCCTTCCCAGCACAGAGCAGCTGAGCAGGCCAACCATTTCATCATGAGTGTGTTACCCTGACAGCCATCCTCCTCCTCATCTCGTTTCAGTAGGGGAGCCAAGGCAAGACATAAAGGAGCTGCAGCATCTTGGCAAGGGCCCTTATTAGGCAAACAAACTTATATTAATCTTTTATATAAAACATCCACTGTGTTGCAGGCAACTTTGACATGGTTTAGGAGTTGTGATGATTTCCTACAAGATACAATCTCCCCTGAACAATGGAATCTGCTCATCCAGTACCCTGCCAGCAGGGATAACATCTGCTGTCTTCACATGGCTGCACCTTCTCCCCACAGCTGCATTCCTTTGGGTGGTCTCTCCCTCCTACGAACATTCCCTTTCTGCCTTTGGTCCCCCTTTTTCCAGGCCTTTTCCAGCTACAGGTCTCCAGTTCCCTCAGCATGTCTCTGGCTCAAACTTCATAGGGTGTCAGTGACCTCAGGGGACTGGGAGCAGGGAGAAGGAGGCAGGAAACCTGTGGGAAGGTGAGCAGGAGGAGGAGGAACTCCTTCAACCAGAACACTGGGTTTCTTCAGGAATTCAAGGCCTTGGAACAACACACTGCAAATGCCATAGCAATATTTCTCCTTCTGAGCAGAGGCTCTCCCCCTAGGAGATTCTACATTTATGGGAGCATGTGAATTATTCATTCAGATGCTTTTTAGCTCCACTTTGTTGCTGTTAAACCAGGAACAGAACCACACAACTGAGCAATTTACCAGGCACTTAACTAAGCTCCAGACCTGGAGCAGTGCTGTCTGCAGCTCAGTCTCATGGCTTCATTCCTGCAAGGGTTGAGAAAGAAACCACAGGAAACTAAAAGGATGATGTATAGTGTCTTGGTGAGCATTTTTCAAATGCACCACGTTAGGAAAAGCAAGGCTTAGGAGTATTATTGAATCTTCTAATGATTCAGCTTATGGTATTAGCCAAAAATCCCTTTCTTTTCCCCCTCCTGCACTGAAAAGTTGTGACCCTTTCTTTCACATGACGAACAGTGGTTGTTAACTATAATACCACACAAAGGTGGCAGCTCTTAAACCAGTCCTGAAGATTCACCTTAAAAAAGGAACTCAGTAGCAAAGTGCTATGACTGGCACTACTCCCAGTCAGTCTCTAGGATATATCCGAGTTAGAATTTATGGTCCAAAAAACTAATCCATAACTCTAACTTGGTTTGATTTCAGCACAGGAGCCAAAATATTTATGAAGCTTCAACAAAAGTGGCTGGATATATCCTGGAATCTGCAAGCAAGTTTTCCTTTCCTTTCCTTCCTTTCCTTCCTTTCCTTCCTTTCCTTCCTTTCCTTCCTTTCCTTCCTTTCCTTCCTGCCTTCCTTCCTTCCTGGTGTGCTATTTTGTAAGCCATGAAAAAAGAGTTGAAAAGAGGTGGACATTCAAGCCAATCTTTTCACAGTAGTCCAGGTTAAAATATTTTTATCAATTCATGTCAAGAAATCTTTACATCTCATTTTTTTTCCCACACTAGAGACTATCTATAAATTCAACTCCAAGGGAAAAAAGAAGCAGCAGCCTCTCCCTTCCCTACAGTTTTCTATAAAAACAAGCCCTGCCTTTCCCCTCCCTGGGCATGGGCAGGGAATCAGTCCCAGGCCATTAGGTGAGATCTGTGTGACAGTGAGTTTGCATACCAGCTATTTTAGCTGCTCTTCACCAGACACACTTTGATCTTACCATCAAAACACATTCTCATTTTGAACATTTGCATCCCTGCCATGCACGGAGGAGCTCTGGCCATGCAAACAGGCTGTGCTTACAGGGCTATGCAAAACATCCCTGTGGACTACACAGGAGTTTCTGGGACTTGAGAGAAGTAACAGCAAGAAAAGCTCAAGAAGCTCCTTTTATTAAGCAATTTATTGAGTTACTCTGTGCTCCCACCTGGGGGAAAAGGCTGGATACCTGTTCATAGACCCAGTAGTGGATTAGATGCAACTTGTATGAAAAATATGTGGCTCTTGCCAGTAGAAATCATACAGAATGTTTCACAATTAACTGGTAACTTCTGATTTTAAGAGGATGGGTATGAAGAAAAAAAATCCCTTTCCCTAACTATGTATTTCTTTTCAATATGAACAAAAATAAAACTTAGCTATGGTGTCATTAATGTTAGATATTTGAACTACTTGTTAGAGAAAAATATTTTTAATGCTTTTATTTCTTAAAAAGCTGCAATTTGAAATTTCTCAGGCCATAGGAAGATTCAAGTAAATGACTGTTTGTATAGCACTCTTAGGTCTTCACATGAGAAGCCTAACAGTTGTATAATTTCTGCTGGAACAGCTGGACCATGAGTTAAATGTCACAGTTTAGCCAGTTTTACTGGAATAAGTTTTCACCTCATGGCCCATCCAAAGCATTCAGTGTTCAGACCTACATTAACTCTGTGCTCAGAACAAAGTTCCAGATCCATTTTATTTCCCATACTGGCATAAACAGCCTGAGACTGGAAGGTTCCACTTGAACAACGAGTGCACAGTAATCAAAGCCACATCTCTGTGTGTATAGAATATACCCAAAAGTCAAAAGGCTTTGTTTGCATAGATGCTTCACAAGAAATTCTCAGTCTTCTGAGACCTCAGGAAGGGGGGAAGTTCTGTTTTTTTCTCATCCTTTTTACTGCAAAGAAAGATGTTGGAAGGACCTCTCTAATATTGTGCTGCCAGTAAATGTTGTTTTTTTTCCAATTTGTCCATGCCCAGCTGCCATGACACAACTCCTCCCCAGCTGGTCCCCTGCTTGGTCAGGCCAACTCCAACCACCTCCTCCAGGACACGGGGATATGGTCAGCCTGCCACAAGGAACAGAAGCACAGGGCAGCTCCTGGTACTCACTGAAGGCCCAGGAGAAAAGTCAGGATGCTTCCTGGAGGACCTTGTGTGGGCACAGCCTCAGCAGGAAGGGTGGAGGTGACTGCCACCCAGGAGCAGCCCAAAGCCCAAAGATTAAGGAGCTCCAAAAGGAGGTGGGAGCAGTGGGTTTGGATCCCCTGGGGCAGAGGAGGGACCTAAACCTGGGTAACCTGCTTTCTGGATGAGACTTCAAAGCTGGGACCAGTCCTGCTCTCCCACTCACACGCCCTGAGGTGTGGTTTTACACACACCCCTCACAGCAGGGCTTCCTAATGGCTCTTCCCAAGGGCTGTGCACAGGGACTGATCACTGGGGTGGGCTCTTTCCCCGAGCTCCAGGTACCC
This sequence comes from Lanius collurio, assembly GCA_020086605.1. Classification (NCBI taxonomy): domain Eukaryota; kingdom Metazoa; phylum Chordata; class Aves; order Passeriformes; family Laniidae; genus Lanius; species Lanius collurio. Next base: position 6,356,515 of record JACBWW010000041.1, read on the forward strand.
TCACACTCTCTACTCCGTGCCCCCTGGATTCTGCAACTCACCTCAAGGGCCCTTTCTTTGTGCCTCAGGTCCCTTCTGCTACAAGGAAATGGTCCTTTACTAAACTAATGAGGTTTTCTGAAGATGAAATATCTGAAAGGCAGTCAGAGCATGAAGACAGACAATATTCACAAAGGTCATGGATTGAAAACACAAGTGCCCAGAGTGCCTCCTATGGTACCTCCAAAGGGCACTTGGGCTCTGAGCAGAGATGCCAGAAGAGATCCACCCAAATGCTAAAGGAAACCTTGGAGCTGCCATCCTTGGGGAGACCTGAGCCCAGAGAGTTAATTGGATCCAGTCTTATGGGGGGGAAAGAAAAGCATCTCTCAGGTTACTGAGAGGTTGCTGGGAGCACCTCTGAGGGCATTGAATTGCACAGGCTGATTATTCTCTGTGCCAACATGCTTTGCTGAATGCAAAATTAAAACAGATAATTAGTATAAGTTCAGTTTACATTAGCCATAATCTATTTAAGTGATATGACTGCAATGAGGAAGCCCACAAAATGTTTAGCACAAGAAAGTGTTCTGCTTCGAACAGAAGGGCTTTCCTTTTGGTTATATTGCATTTCTTTCCTCCAATTTGTTTGGAAAAATCTGGTTAAGGATGAAGTACCACTAATGGACTCAGTCCTTATCCTTCAGCTCTGCTGAGTAGCCTTAACAAAATATAGGTATTATCAGATATTACTTTCTATTTTTTAATATTTTGAAAACTTCAGAAATATATTTCACTCACTGAACTTCTCTTAGTTTAGTAACACCATCAAATCTACTTAGCTGCTCTAATAGTTACTGGTACTAATCTGTTCCCACTGAAGTCAATTTGAAAAATTGTTGTTGCTGAGTACAGATTCAGGCCCACATGAATATAGAAAGCTACCACAAAAAAAAAAAAAAAATTACATTTTGAATAAGATAGATCTCAATCTCAATATAACCCAATTTTTTTGCAGTAGCTTCAGTGCTTTTCCTCTCGATTCCCAGATATTTTTTATTTCAGATATCCTTGAGATATACTGGAAATTAAAAGGGAGGTTTTGTTCCTCTGTAGTACTCTTTTTCTAATGCCCATAAACAAATAGGTTAACAGGCTCAAAAGATTCATTACTCAGTCCAAATGACCCAGTCAGTACATGAACTCTCCAGCAACTCTTCTTTCTTGCTATACTTAAAAGATTAGTAACAAAGGAGAAAACAGAAAATTTGAACTGCAAGAGCTTAGTGTGTTTCACTGGTTGACAAAGGGAAAAGGATGAATCCCTCTGCTCCCACCCAGGGAACAGATATTTCATTGTTCCTCTGCTTGGTAACTGTCCACAACTTGTCTGAATACCTTTCATTTGGTAATGGCCAGGAACTGAAATCTTACCATCTGACATGGCAGAAGGACAAGATGATTCTGAATAGAGGAGCAAGGGAAAGGATTTTAAACACACAACCATCCTTTCAACCACTACAATGAAGCAGGTACAGAGACAGAAATGTCCTGCACAGGACACTGAGCTGACATTCAAATCCTAGAACAATCTGTGGTATAAAACAGCAGGGTAATGAAGATCAGCTTCCAGCAGTTAGAATTCACAAACAGAGTAGTACAGACCTGCTTGAAAAAATTACTTCTAGAAGAGATCCAAAGCATTGACAATTTATTCCCTCCCCCATATCCAGTTTAAAAACCTTACAAAACTGAGAGCTTGAAATAACTCTCATCCAGAGATCAATGTTTTGCTACAGTGTGCCCGATTTTATCTTGCTTTCAAACTGCTTTGATTGATTGGATCATTGAGTATTAATTACAAAGCATTTTAGATATTACACACCCAGATTCCAGGCACCTACTTTTCCAGAATGGAGCAAATTTTACATGAGGCTTTCCAAAATATAGAACAAATCTTTCAAATCAGTCCTAGGCAAAACTAAAGCCTTCTACACAGAAACTCTTTTCTGAAACTGGAGGATGTATTTATTTGAATTTACATCATTGTCACAAAAATGGTTGTTTGCAAGGCTTCAGAAGTCACTGACACAAACACACTAATGTGCAGTATTTTAAATCCATTATTATCAGATCATTTTCAAACAGCATCTCCTGCCTATAGTTGGATTTTTCATCTATTTAAGACTCTTGCATGGAAAAGACAAGCCCGGTAAAAAGGAGTAGAGGATACAAGAAGTAGAAGTAATGCAATCATAATAGAGTTCCTCTATTGAGGCATTGTTAACAGGAGAACAAAATGTAGAACAGAGATGAGTGGCTGCTGAGATAATTTAAGACCAGCAGACAGTGCCAGAAGACAGTGTCCCAGATTCCTTACTGGATCCATAGGTTTTCCCTCTTACTCACTCTTTGTATGGCTATTAAAACATACAACAACAAATATTTTCTTTGCATTGAATGAACCCCTTCACAATCTGGAACTGGATACCTTCCCACAAAATAATTTTCAAGCATTTTTTTTTTTAAACCACCTTTACTTTTTGTGTTTTCATCTGCAGCACTAGCAGGTATATGAAATAAGTGATCTCCCCATTAAAGCACTCTGTGTTAAGGAAGTTTCATAATTGAAGGAAAGGTATCAGACCCATGGCACAGTCTCAGAGAAGAAAAGTGACATTCTTCAGGTGTGTCAGCCCCTCAAAAAAGGAAAAAAGACGTGCTGGTCAGAATCCAGGAAATCCAGAAAAATATTCTGCAGGAACAAGCCCAGATTTCAAGACAAGACTCCTAAAACCTCCCAAGATGAATTCATTCAGTTCTGCTTAGAACTTGAATGCCACAGCATCCAGCAGAGAGCAAAAATTTCCTTTTCACCTTCAGTGTAAGAGAAAATGGATATATTGGAATAATTTCCTGTACACTGATGTTAGGAGAAAAGTGATTGATAAGATTTTTGCTGGGAATTTCTTCAGATTCTGGAAATAAACAGATGACAAGTGGCTGTAACTGTAATGAAAGAAACTGGGAAAAAAAAAAACCAAAAGCAAAGAAACAAACAAAACAAAACAAACAAACAAACAAAATTTAAAAAAATGAGAATGCCAAGTAATGTGCAAAAGAAATAAAAGGCCTGTTATATGCAGACCACAACTGCAAATTCTGAAACATTAATTCTAGTAATTTTGTCAATTCTGATAAAAAAATCCATTTAAAATACAAAAAAAACCCCCAAAACCCAAAACAAAAAAACCCAAAACCCCAACCCCCACCCCCAACAGCTTGACAAAGTGTTAAGGGGTTTTTTGAGGGATTTTTAAAAAGAACTTTCTAGTAATTTTTCTAACAAGAAATTTCTTATTTATTTTTACAGTGGCAAACAGCTACTTTTAACCCTTTCAGCATAGTGAAAAACACAATGTTACAGTGTGATGAAAGAGGTCTTTGTCAGGCCACAGTGTGCACATTGTTCTTCTGCTGCCCTAATTACTACAAAGGATGCACTTTACATCAAGTAGGGGAACGTGGCTCTGGTGGGCCTGATGGTGGCAAAAATCACGTAGATAAAGTCTGCTTTGGCTGTTCCACTGTGACAGACTCTTGGCTGAGATTAAATGGAAATAGTGATGGAGATGTCACAGTCAGGGATGTTATGAGGGTCATGGCTGTGTGAAATGAAGTCAAAATCAATTCATTAGGCCTTGATTCATTTTAGTTGTCGTGAGATGTTTTCACAGACTGGTCCCAAACATTTTGTTAAACCCTGGAGGAATGAATATTTTCCATAAGTATATATGTTCTTTGGATTTCAACACCTGTAAAGATTGATAAAATTTCATTTGTTTATTATCAGCTCCTGAGAAATAGTGACAAAACTAGAAATAGTGGCTGATTTGGATGATTTAATCTTACTGATTCTGTATAAAATAAGCCCTGTGAATCAGGAGGAACATGGAAAAAGGCAATAAGCAAGAACCCCAAGAAATGCACAAACTCCTCAAGAACTGAAAATGAGATAAGGAAAAAGTCTTTTCTACTTTGGTCTGAAATTTCATATCCACATTTCCCAAACTTGGTGTTCTCTTAGATATCACTCAAATACAACTAGCAATAGGTGCAATATAGAAGTTGAAAGCACCACAAACAACTGCTAACAAACAAGCTGGGAAATGCTTGGTTTCAGTGAAACATGAATAGGCTCTGGCTGCCTCTGCTGCATGATTTGTATTATTGGATGGTTCTGGCATTTTAATATTGCTCAATAGAGCATTAAATGACACACATGAATACAAAGATGCAACAAAAGCTCAGCGGGAAACAGGAAATTTTGAATTATAGACACAACATTGACTGTATAATTTGTACATCATTTTTACACATTAAAGAACCTTCTTTAATGCATGTAGGAGAAGCTCAACATAAGAATGGTGTTTGCAGCAACTTCACTATCAGGTGAACAGTTCATTAGTACACTGAATGGCATTTTAAGTGTAATATTTGCTAAAATTGATGGAGTTGTGGTGACCGAGTTTATAAATAATTTCCTGCAGTTGGTGCCCCATTTTTAGCAGCTGTATAGAAGGGATGGCCATACAGAGAAGAGTGAAAGCTCTCTGCTGCCAGGAGAACCACGACTAACCAAAGAGAATGAATGTCATGCTTGCTGTAGACCAGTGAGGATTTAAGACATAGCAGAATAAAGTACTTGCTGGCTACCTCAGGAAGGTCACTGCATGTCACAATTCACCACCCACAAGCAAAGATTAGTCTAAAAACACACTTCAGACTCCAGTCAATGCTTCTGTAGCAGAATAGTACATTCTCTTCACCTCTATAGATTTCACTTTGTGTAATTCAGGCACATCTCTGCATGCAGATCAGCAGCGAGCTGGCACAGAAATTCTGCCCATTGCAACGAAGGGTTACTGTCAGTAGCCTTCATCACTCAGCAGCAGGGATTGGAAGAGATAGGAAAAAAAAAATCTCTGCCCCAAATACTTCAAAATCAGACAAAAAATAAGAACTAATACTAAGATAAAGCAATAGGTGTTACAGGATGAATCTTTTCCTAGGGTGGTCTGTGGAAGAGACCACCATTAAGCCCAGTCATTTTGAATGACAGAATGATGATAAACTCATAACATTTCATGCAGGTCTTTTCAGCCTTTCACATTTTAGAGTGTTTTCTTGGTAACTCTGCAAACAGCAAGTCTGCAATGTCCTACCTATGGTTCTGCAGTAGGCAAGGGCCTGCAGACCTATCACTGAGGAAGAGCAATGGGAAGGAACTTAAGAGCAGAATTTTGTAACAGAAAAAACAAATCTGTATTTTCTTCTACTGTTCCTGTGTCCAACACTGCTAACCTGTGAAGTCAATCCCAAACCTCTGCATGTGCTTGCTTAAGGGGGGCAGAACTGCAGCAAATACAGCATCATCATCCTCAGCTCCCTTCAGCACCCCACAGCAGATTCTGCCAGGGTCAGACTCTTCCTCTCCCCTTTGTCATTGGAAGCAGTGGCACAGAGAGGTGCCCAGGGTTACTCTGAAGAGTCCTTTGCACCTCAGGCTTCCCTGGCTGCAGCTGCTCCAGAAGGGACAGATCCCATTTGCCTCCTTCAGAGACAGCAGCTGACTGAGACCCCGCTGAGAATCCGAAAACGCCAAAGATGGGCTTCCTTTGGTGAGCCCTCCCCCAGATGCATCCTCTTACAATAACTTCTGAGGATCTGCAAAACAAAACACTCTGCAGGCAGCACGTGGGAGTGGGGATGGGTTCAGCTTTTATCACTCTAACAGAACACGAATGCCATGGTGGTGATGAACTAACAACCTACTGGAGGAGATGGTTTCTGAGATATACAGAGTCTGACACTCCTGGTGCAGGGAACACCAGCCAGCCCTGCACCTTTCTGTGAAGGAGAAACAAGAAATTCAGGTACATTTGTTTGCTGGGTTGCCAGAGCTGTGCCTGTTTCTGCTGGTCCTTCCTGATGCTGCTTTGCACTCAGGCAATAAACAACAATCCCAAGCCAAGTTTTACAACAGGGTATCAACCCTACTAAAATGACCAGATTTGAAACTACAGTAATAGCCAAAATTTAAAAGAAAAGTGAACAATTTTAAAATTGACTCATCTCTTAGAATGTGAAGCGTATCTCTATTTATATATTAATTTAATTCATCTGACTGAAACAGAGAAGGACTGGCTAATTTACAAAGTTCTTCAAGTCATACTGTGTTTTTTGAACTATAACTTTAAAACTATCCAAGGTGGTGCCAGAGGTCACACTTCAGGTCTCTAATCAGATAAAACTCACAGCAAAAACTTTGAGTACTTGATTTAAAGAGGTGAAGAATGGGACTGCAGTGGACAGAGAGGACTTCTTGGTATAAAGAAACCAAGTTTTCATCGGCACTCCATAATTAATGTTCATATTTATTCCCCTTTAAAGTTAAGGCCAGGGTCTGTTTTTCCTATCTTAGTTTAAAACACTCCAGATTGATGTTGTTATGACTTTATCTTCACTAGAATTAACTCAAAACACTTGATCAGAAGAATCACCACCTATTTTCTATCTCTTTGCACAAGTTCTGAAAATGATATATTTGCTCTTGGAGAAGTATAATGGATAATAAATGAATTATCAAAGAGCTCCATTTCTGGAAAGGTATTTAAACAGATGTACTACTTGGAGCAAAGACAACAAATCAATCATAAACTTTGCATGCAAGCAGGACAATTTATATATATATAGCCATGCTTTAAACACCAATCAAAATTCTACAGTCCTTATGCAGTCAAGACTGCCTCCAAAATCTTGAACTGGAAACACAGCATCTGGCCAGAGACATATTTTCCACAGAACAATCACTACATTCATTTTTATGTGAGAAAGAACAAACTGAATTTGGTAAGTCTTCTCTAAAATTAATGGCAATTTTTTTTCCAAGACACAGAAGCAAACAAGGAGATGAAAACTTTGTTCCAAGTCTTCTCACTCCAAACATATTTTTCTGTGAATCAAAACAGATCAGAATCTTAGCTGTATAACAATATTTTCTAATATCACTAGCATGGGTTAATTAAAGCTAAAATGCTCAAAAAACTCCTCCATTTTCCGTGCTCATGCATTATTTTTGTACTTCATTCCACTAAGACAATGAGACAAGCATTTTCCTTTTCCTTTTCCACCTCCTAGAGCAACAACACAAAGTGCCAGCTTTTGAGAGATATTTAAAAGATACCAAAACTTTTCTGCTTTCATTAAAAACTCATGAAAAATATCATCAACACTAAGGAGGGGAAAAGAATAAACAAACACACACCACCCCAAATACACAAAATATTTTTGATCCATAGCAGTATTTTCATTATTACTTCTATTTAAGATGATATTTTATTCTTTAGTGGTATTTTTCATATTTGGCAAATAGTTACATTTTTTTCTATATTTGGAGATATTTTTATATTTGGCAATGATGCCAAAGCTGAGCTTCCATGATGACAGCAATCAGTTTTTCCAGGCTGACACCCCTGGTTTTGCCTCTCCATCCTCTCGAGGCCGCCCGGGGTTTCCTAAGAGAGTGCAGTGGGGAAGCTCCTGCAGGTCATTAGGGACGCCCCCGAGGAGCTTCCACGCCTTCCTTTGCCTTTCATTGCCCTAAAAGCCGTGTAACGAGGGCACAAAGCCCGGGCACCCGCGGGGGGCAGAAGGCTGGTGACATTATTTCATAAGTGGCCACCTAAGGAGCTTAGATAGAAGCCCAGAGCAACACCCCACTGTGAGGCAGCTGCAAAGCCCTCCTGCTCTCTGAGTCAGTGCCACACTCCTGCTTTTACAGGCTTTAGGATCAACAGAGTACCTGGTAATCCCCCTTCAGCTTACCTCTTTCAATATACGGTCCAGCAAAAGTAAACTCTGAGCAAATGTCATTTATTACCTCATCCTAACTACTCTGTAGTAATGAAGGCATTGAAAGGATTCCTGTCCATAAACATGCTGGCTGGGTAAGTTACAGCTCCTGTGCAAGTGGCATCCTCCAGCCTTATTCTCAAATTGTTAAGAAATACAGCTCAGCTGTAATACATGTGCCATGAAAAAAGTGCCCTCAGCCATTCAGAAGAAAAATATGGGGTTTGCTTTTAACCTCCAACTGCTGAGACCTGCAGTCTTTAAAAATAATGGGAGTAGAAGGAACCTGAATTTGTAACTAGCTCTGTTGAAGCAATTCACCCCTAGAGTTCAACAACAACAATATCTTTTAACTTATTTGCCTTTTAAGAGTGATCCTCACAGCCTTCCAAATCAATCCAGTAAGACTTAAAGGATTGAGAGCTCTTCTTCAAGGCCTTCAACTGAGCAAATTCAACTTGTCAGATTTAAGGGCATCTGAATCAGCTCTTGCAATATCTCCAGGTGTTTCTGAGACACTAAATACCACACATCACCTCATAATTTGGATTTTCAAGCAGATACTTAAGAGAAAAGTAATTTTGACTCAGTTTGGTATTGCAAGCCTGGTTTAACACCAGAACCAGGCTTTAACAGCAGAATCAGGACAGCACTAATTTAATCCTTTTTCATAAAGTCAAAATTGTACTGTGAAAGCATGTGTAAAAGTCCAGTTTCAGTCAGATGGAAAACACCAGCTGCTTAATTCCTTCTAAAATAGAAAGAGGATGGAAAGAAACTAGAACCTCTGCCAAGCTCTGTCCCCAGTCCTACAGCAGCTTAGCTCAACATCATCAACTGGGTACAGCACTGCCTCGGGGAGGGGTAAGGGTGAGAAGGAAACAGCATTTTAACTTTCAAATGTTTCCAATAGCAAGGAAAGGGCAGCGAGCCATTTTGTCTTCTGGAGGCAGAGCACCTTCTTCTTGAAGTTTAGGAAATGTCTTCCACAGCTTCTAGTTGAAGCATTTCAATCACAGTCTTTAAAGAGAGATCCCTGTATATGGTGGAAATACAGGAGATGAAAGCAGTGTGATTTCACCTAACACCAGAGCACCTGACATCCAACAGCCTTTGAAGATCAAGTTTCAGACATTGTGAAAACACAGTGAACGAAAATACAGACAATTAGTAACCTGTAATTTTTTCAGGCTGCTTCAGAATATCAGACAACTGAAGCAGAAGTGGGGCTGAACAAGTGCAGTTTGCTATTTGTTTTTTCCCAGAGCACTGACATCCCTTACAGCTTTCAGTATTCCTGCCTTGGTGCAGACAGCTCTGTTGCTCAAGTCTGCAGAATTTCTGAGTGCACATCATGACTCCTAACACATGAAGCATTATTCCAGAACACTTATGGAAATGTAAACCTTGTCACTTGTGTCTGCAAACACTTAGCTCTTTTCGATTAGTAATGCCACATCCATCTTGGCTGCAGTAATAATTATAATGTCTCTAGTAACAATTATTGTGTCCCTAGTTGTGATATCAGATGTGAGGAAACACTTCAGATCTTTAGTATTCTCAGTTTTCATGCTTAGTTGTACAAGTCAGAGGACCTGATCTCTGCTAAGAGCCTTTTTAGAAGGTTTAAAGGGACCATATGAATATGTATGTATTACCTCTGGAGTAACTGCACACTAAAGGATATCAGTAATTTATGTGCTTTTCTGTAGCACTTAAGTTGTCCTTCCCTTCACTGGAAACAAGCACTGACAAAAATATGATGGAGTGAGAAGAGCCTCTACTAGAATCATGGCAGCTGTGTTTCACCAATCTACCTACAAAGCCTATAAATATTTAATTTTCTTTCAAATGGCTTTTTACAAAGTGATGGACTTTTCCAGATATTTTACCTTCATCAGTGTTGCAGCAAAACATCCTGGTAAGAAGAGCAATGTCGAAATCTGGAGATGTCAACTCTGTAAAGAATCAAACCCCAGGGCTCCAAGAGCAGTAAAATTCCTTCCCACTTAGAAGGAAACAAGTTTTGTGTCTGCCTTACCTGTCCCCTCCCCCAACTCCAACTCCACTAATAACAAAGCATATAAATTATTTACATGTAAACAGCTGGAGCAAGAACAGCTTCAGGCAACACGGGGAATGTTCAACTGGCAGCACTGGTCAGGAGGAGAAAGGGAAGGGTGGAGCTCCACTCCCCCTGCCCAAGGAAGCAGGGGAGCCTCTCCCTGCTACCCTGGAGAGGGCTGCTCCACAAACCCCCAGCTCAGAGGCACTTGGCACACGTCCCATCCCAGGGAGCAGTGGAACACAGATGGGCAAGAACGCTCAGAGATGGACCCTCTGTAAAGGAAAGCATCACTAACCTGTGATATGTACAGAGGAAGCTGTTACCCTGTCCAAAGGGAGCTGGAGGTATCCCAGGACAGGAAGGGACTCAGCCTATGGATAGCTGCAGTGTCTAACCTACCAAAATACTGTAGAAGGGCACGTTTATAGCCTTGCCTTACATCGTAAGATACACAGCAGTTTGAGAGCTTAAACAAGTTTGCTCAAAGTAAATAATCAGATAATGCTTTCTGCTCTTCAAAACAAAGCTATGGTCATTGTGGTCATGTATGAGCTGAACAAGAACACCACCAGTCCTTGCTTATTCAAAAGCAAAGTAAGCTTCAACCCACAAACTCATCCCCTTGTTCTGTGCCTCAATGCAATTTTTGGTTACTATTTTCTATGCAGTATTCAACATCTGTCTTATAAAATATGAATTGTCTGTGTAATAATTAGTTACCTGTACTGAGTACTGGTTCTCTGTACTCACAGCAACTTCACATAATCCAACCAAGCAGCAGCAATGAAACCACCCACATCTTGCAGTTGTGGTGTCCTCTATGCCAGAACTAGATGAGAGTCAGGGTCTGATTCCTACACACTTTTGTTAGAATTTGGGGTCAAATGATTGGCTTTGAAAGGCAGCTGCATCCCCCCACTCCAGAAAACAACAATATTAGTCACCAAATAAGGACAGAATCAGCCTTGATTTACCATTTGAATTCTCCTTTTAAATACAGCCTCAGCAAGGAATGGATTTCCTTGTGTGGAAGAGAGAGTCAGGCACAGAAGGCAGTCCTGGCACTGCTGGCTGAGCAGGGGGAGCATTCCAGCTTTACTCCTCAGCCCCAGTTTGCCCAGAGACTGGGGGAAGCACATACCAGTGGTCTGATGCACCTATGCAGGAACCAGAGAAACTCTACTCCTCTTTCCCTGTGCTTCTCTGCCCCACTCAAAGACACCAGCCTGTCTGCACAAGTTCAGTCCTGTCATCTTTTTACAGCAAGCTGGAAATCTGAAAGGGGTGGTAGGGGAAATCAAATTTAGGATGCTCCTAAATTTCTCAGCTCCTTTATACTCTCAGTTCTGCAGGTCATTCCATTAAAGTAGAGGTGAGTTCTGTGGTGGGTGATTTTATCCAGCCACGGGGATTTTGAAAATCTGGAAATAAATTGAATTCCTTGATGTGATGACTTATGAAAAGCTAAAAAGTATATTTTACAGAAATATTCCTGACTGAAGAGGAGTTATGTTTCCAGCCTAAAAACCAGGTGTAAAACACACCTATCACTATAGAGTCAACAAATGGAAAAACCATGAACTAATAAAACTAGGTCTGAAAGCCAAAAGTTTATTGATTTAATTTCCATTAGGTCTCAAAGCCCCTTCTGAAATATATTTAAAGTGGAATAATTTACAGATATTGTCAGAGTAGCCAGTACAGAAATTGATGATTTTGTAAAACAAGATTGAAGTTTGGTTGGTTTGGTTGGGTTTTTTTTGTGGAGTGTGTTTGGGTTTTGTCTGTTTGTTGTGATGTGTCTTGGTGGTGGTATTTTTCTTTGTTGTTTTTTTTTTCATTGGTCTCAAATCAGGGCTAGTGGTTTTAATACCAGTGGACAAGCCGTGGGAACCTAAACTTCAATTTTATTTATAGAGTAAATTCTGTACACGGCCATCAGCAAACCACCTGAATCGGCTACCTTGGTTTCCCTGTACTTAAAAGAGAAATAATTACAACATTTCTGAATGATACTTCAAGAATCGGTTAATGAAGCTTAATTTAGCTGATGAATTCATCAAGAACCACTAAATGAGGCATAACTGATAGTTAAGTAATGTTTTGATATTTGGAAGTTTATTCGTTAGCATGAAGTACATTTACTTTAATTGTTAGTGATAATTTCTCTGGGGCAGTTTGGTAAAAACTATTCATCTCAATTAACTACTACTTGTTCAAAAAAAATCACCATTTCTGCCATGTAGACCTTCTGGTGTGCTGCTTCTGTGGTTATTCAAACTGGAACAGACATTCTAGAGTGGTCTGATATTGCATTTGAACTAGATTCACCTGGAATCTCAAGGTAGCTTTTAGCATTGAAAAAAGCTAATAATTGTAAAAAAAACACCTTTGGCTAGCTTACTTTACTGCTGGGGGGATTTGGGGAAGACACTAAATGATGATGGATTTTCTTTTTGCCATGCTGCCCTTCCTCAGCACGACAGGAATACCTGCCTCCCCCATCTAGTGTTGTGTTCCACTGAAAACACCAGGCAGGGAAAGGGAGCTCTGTTTGTGTCCTAGAAAATGGTTTGGAATATCCCTCCCCCCCCCCCCCCCCCTGCCCACTTTTGTAGGGGACAGCCACATCCCAATGCTCCAAACATCAGAAGCACAGAGATGCACAGGACATCCAAACCACTCCATCACTGCCAGGGCTCTGAGAAGGGCAAAAAAACCCCACCAGAAATGCAAGTGGTGTAACTGAGGTCCCAACATCACAGCTTTTCCCTCAGAGCTCTGCCAAGCCTCACCTCTCAGGAAGTCTGTTCCTCCTGCAGCAGTCATTAGCAGCACACAATCCTCTCTCAGTGTCAGGGAATGTCCTCAGGGGGGTAAGATATTACTTCACCAGAGCAGCTGTACCTTTTGTGGCTTCAGACTTGCTTATTCCCAAAACTGCCTCTTTTAATCCAGCTCCTTGCTGCTGGTCTGCATGTGCATATCCATGAAAGTGTGCTTATTCCCTTGTCCAAAGTTTTGTTTGGATAGGTCACCTCTAAAACCCACGACCAGCACCATCATGTTGTGTACATTAAAAAAAAAAAACTTAAAAAATAAATCAGTGAAATACTTGCTTTGAAAGTTACACTGCTTTATCTGGAAGTTTTTGCTGGACAAGAAAAGAAGAAGAAAAAATAAAAAGAAAGTAAAATTCAAATCCCATGTCTGTCAGCCCCCACTGGGTTTTTCCCATTTCAAATTAACCACAGAGGATATAAGCCTCAATAAATTATAAGAAATTTCTTCATGAATTTTCCCCAATATGCTTTCCTTTGGCTTTCCATATGGAAGTCAAGGCCCCCTCTGACCACCCCAGGATCCCACAGCCCCCCACAGCTCCACAGTGTCCTGTTACCTAGTGGGAGAACATCCTAAACTCAATCACAAGCAAGAATATTCCCAGGTCTAGACTTCTGGCCCCACATGAGTGTCCTTTTGTATGACCAGACCACAAACCACAGACCTGCAGGAGAAGGGAACAGCTGTGAGATCTCCTCCTGCCATCACCTCCTACACGTGCACAGGAACCATTACAGGCTGTGACAAGGGAGCTCTGCCAGAACACAGAGTCAGCATGCTCCCAGCCTCATGCTAGATATATAAATAATCACTTTGGAGGTGCTTTTACCCACTCATTTTTGGGCAACAAAAGGAAAGCCTGTATTTCTATCTGGGAAGGAATACTTAGCCTATCAGCAAAATAAATTTATTTTCAATAGCAACCAGGAATGACAACTATTGATAGCTTGGGTGAAAAGGCAGCTTTGTTCACAGTATGCTCCTTTACTCAGTTCTAGCCAAAGTTTCAATGATGATAAAGATGATGAAATTTGACATTTAAAATATGTATCAGACATCATAAAAGCAAAGAGATGAGAGGAACAAAAAACCCACTCAAAAGACCTCTAAATTTTGGAGCAAAAATGAAAAGGGAAACAGTCCTGTGGTTTAGAATTATTTTGCAAATATAACTTAAGCAATTAGGTTTTGTTTAATCTCTTGCCAAAGAGCTGCATACCAGCTGAATTTCCACTCTTGCTAGAGGAAATGTCTGGCCTTACAAAGCAGTTCATTACAGTTTCAGTGCACAAAAAGTAAAGCTGATTGTAGTGGTACAAGTATTTAATTTTACATCTTAACCCAAGCTTCTAATTAATCATTTAAACCCTAGGAAATGGTGTCATCCTAAGCTTCCTAACAATTGACATAATGCAGCAAAATATTACCTCATGTAACCTGAATGAAAGCAGTCAAAAGGTCTGCTTTCTTCAGGTCATTTCTGTGTGCTGGCTTTTTTATTTTAGAACTCAATGTGTATCAGCATGTCTGCAGGTAATTATTAGGGGATAAGCAGTACTTTGAAACAATGGCTATAAAATAATCTATAATTCATAGCCTGGATTATGGGGGAGGTTGGAAGAATGCAGTAGAGACACAATGATAAAGTAGTTTGTGCAACTCCACCTAAAAGCCTGACGCACAGCTAGGGAAGAGTTTTTGGCTTTTTGTTAAACACAGCTCCTTAGCAGTTTCCCTTCCCTGGCACCAGACAGAGCTCCAGAGACATTTAGAACACGTGGCAGGTCAGCTACCAACTGCCATCCAACCAGTTCTTCACATCTGGGCCTTCCTAGCATTCTTTCTCTACAAGGATCTTTGCTTGAGACTCTTTGTTGATGTTAGAGATACCATATGAAAACACCTAAAAAGCTTCCCACTGTTTAATTAGCTCTTTGGAATGACATATCCTTCCCAATATTAACCAGGAGGCACAAAATTGCAGTTTAGAGCTACTACTAATTTGATGGTACTTTTGACAGAATCCTCAGTGCTGGAAGAGACCTGCAGTCATACAAAGCCTGAGTTGGAAGGGATCCTCAAGGATCATTTAAGTCCAGCTCCTGGCCCTGCACAGGACACCCCAAGAGTCACACCATGTGCCTGAGAGCGTGGCCCAAACCCCTCTGGAACTCTGTCAGGCTGGTGCTGTGACCACTGCCCTGGGGAGCCTGTTCAGTGCCCAGCCACCTTCTGGGTGAAGAAACTCTTCCTAATCCTCAGCCCAAACCTCCCCTGACACAACTTCAGTGCTGCTGTGTTCACATTTACACTCGAGATTGAGAAAATATAAGAAAGCTTCCTTGCCCTTCCCACAGGAATTAGATGCAAAATCATGTCCTCAGAATGTAGGACATCTTATCTGGAGTGTATTTCACTCTATTAAGAAAATCCCAACTTCAGACCTGATTTTGTTTTACTTCCAACTTCTCCCAAACAAACATCACATCCCAGCAAAAATGTGATTGTTGGTGGAGCCATGGAGGATCTCCATGCAAGCTCTTAGGTGTCACAGAACTTATAAAAGAGCTTGGTGTACCACAGTGAACTGAGCCACAAACTAAATACACTCACTTGTAAAATGCAGAGTCAGTAAATATACATGCAATCCAAGGTGTGTAGGCCTGTCATTCCTCAAAAAGGTTCTCAGGCAATGTTACTGAATGGAAGTGTCAAAATATCAGTGCCTTCTGGCAATGCAAGCAGGATTCCCACTTTACATCCTGCTAAAGTCACACATCAACATGCTAAGAACACACACTGGATCATAAGAGAGCCCCACAGCAGGGCTTTCATGCCTGCATATGAATGATATCACAGAAAACAGGGATGAAAGTGGTTTAAGATTTCAACTGGGCTGCCCCCACCCTTTCTTTTTAGGTGTAGTCAACTCACACCCGAGTAGCAAAGATCTGGAGATCTCCAGTGGAAGCTCCACAGCCTGGCAATCATTCCAGCACCACACTACTCTTAGCATTAACAAAAACCTTTCCTCATGTCTAAGCTGCTGCTGCCTTAGCTGCTTGAGGCTAACATCAGGAAACAGTAGCTCAGATGAAACCATAAGAGCACTGAGTGGAGTGCAGGAACACTTTACATCTGCTACAAATGAGATGCCTGCTTGAATATCCCTACTTGTAATTTTTACAAAAAATATGTTAACCACTATTTGCATCACAGTCCACCAGAAGCTGTAACAATTCTTAATGCATTTTTTTTTTCTTCAGAATAACCATCTAGCTGCTCCTAAGTGCATAATCTGAGACTTTTACTTAATAATTTTATTTTATTTTTCTCAATGTTATTTTACTACCTAAATTTCCAAGCTGTTCCTGTTTTTCCAGTTGCTTGCAGCATAGTGTCACCTGTCAATTCAATATGCACCCTTTCTATGTCACCATCCCTATCAAGGACATCATGGACTTGTACAAGAACCAAAAGAGAAATCCTGCAGAAATACCACTGAAACAACTTTCTCATTTGACAGAGGATCATTGACAGCAACTTGTTGAACATGCCTTGCTAACCTACCAGGGCATGCATTTCATAATCATCTCAGCAAGCCCCTGTAGCAAAAGAGATGGTGCCTGATAAGCATGCAAGATGGTATGAAAAGCTTCCCCTGGTATTGAGAGGAGGTCTGCTATCCATGCCATCCCTACATTTTCACAGAGAAAGTCAAGCTGGTCTCATATTATTTGTGTGGGATATATCTGCTGGCTTATCACAGATCTCCTTCTTACCCTAATGCTGCTGTCAGATCTTTTGAGGAACTGATATTGGTCTAACTACACAAGGCAAAAACTCTGCTGTCTAGGTCAGGACATCAGTGCCACCAGAGCTTACAAAATGTTTACCCCTCTCAAAACCTGTCTTTCCTGACACCCTCATTCTCATTTTCCTCTTCTCATCCTGGTCTGGAACTCGTGAGTGTCAACAGAATGACTGCCCTTAAAGGAGTTAAAGCAAAACAGAAGACAAAACGATTTTATTCTTGCAAAGACATCTGCATTTTGCATCAACCCTGTGCCTGCAGCACTTTGCCTGTGGTCTGCCAGCCCATTTCCAGTTCTAAGCTCCTGGAGGCAGAGGCAGGACACTTCACCCTGTGTTTCCTCCCAGTAATGCCCTGTGCCTCCTGCAGTGGCCTGACCACTAATTGAAGCCCTAGGCTGCCGTAGTCACAGAGGGAATGCCCTGCAATCCTTCCAAATCCAAATTGCACATGGCACAAACAGAGACATTGCAAACAGCCCACACAGAGAACATGGACTTCCTGGGAATTTAAAACTTCAATGATTTATAGCCCAATTTTGCAAGACGACCAGCAACACACTTTCCTAATTAATTAGCAAACAGAGGCATTCATGGAGAATACCTATTTTACCATCCTGTTTTAATAATCTCTATCAGCAACATTTTCCCTCTACACACAAAATATCTGAGTTTAGCACAGACCAAATAAATTTAATAACTCTCTGCTGATGAAATGACTTAATCTTCCTCTTATTTTGTGCTTTGACCAAAGTGGCACTTGGTTAAATATTTATTTTTCCATTTCAGCAGAATAATTCATGGAGGAAGAAAAAAATTGCACCTGCTCTGAGAAATTTCTATTTTATTTTGGAGACCCCCAAATCCTAGTTTTCCTAGCAGACCTGTTCTATTGTGTTAAAACCACCTTCCTAATTATGCCTCAAGATTGATTTGTTACCTCAGGAATGGTTTAGGTGCAGAAAGTCAGTCCTGGAATTCAAATCTGTCTGCCTAAAAAGACTCAAAAAACAGTTTTCCACACTTCCCCACCCATGGATTTGTTGTTCTTCTGTCAGTTCATGCTCCTTCTGACAAACATATGTCCTGATTTGTTTGTTAGTACAAGAAGATGAGCAAAAAAGGTAGAAAATTACACATAATTAAGTAAAAATATTTTGCCTATGGGGGAAATTAAGTAAAACCTGCACTCATCCACATCTTAAAGAGTGTGACAGCAATTAATTAGACTTACTTAGTAATGAACTGTGAGCTGACAAAACATACCCTAAATATTTTTTGTAGTAGTAATAATAGACGGTACAGTTGGGCGACTTTGCATTTAATTTCTTAAAACTGAAAATCAAACACTACTCTGGCTTTTGAAAGCCAAAACTACCTACTCTTGATACAGCAAGAACATTCAGTGTGGTTCACTGCATAGCTGTGCTGGGATATCAGCAAATCTTTGCAGCCTGGGTGAATAATAATGGGTATTTTTAAAATTTCTGTAACATTTGAATTTCAAGCATACCAAATGTGTGCTCAGTAGGGTTATTGGACCTTTCTGGAGTCAGCATTTTATCCAGTTTGAATGAACAGCAGAGGGTTTGTGGTTTGCCTAGAGAGTTAATGGCAGAGCTGGAGCAGAGTCAGAGTTGCTGCCGTGCTTGTGCTCTCCTGCTCTGACCACAGGACCACACACCCACATCAGCCCCACAAAACAACACAGGACCCGAGTGAAAATGTACTTTCAGTACAAGCTTTTGTTACATCTCTTCCATACAACCAATAGCAGAGCCCAGAACAACTGTGTAACTCCATATTTGCTCTCAGATTTACAGCCTTCTCTGGAATTTTTAACCTCTTTGCATCCCAGTTAAAGGTGCCATGATCAAAAACTGGTATTTCCACCTAGATTCCCCATGAACTGTATGAAAATACAGTGATAGAGGCATGAAAGCAAGTGAGCTGGGGGAAGGAGAATTCCTTAATTTATGTTTTACACAAGTTACTTCATACAACTTTAAAAAACACTGTAGGAAAAATGCTGAAATCAATGTACTTTGTCTTTTGCTTGCAGAGAAGTTTCACAAACAGCAATAAAAAGCTCAAAGGAATAAGAAATCTCCCAAAACATTATTTTAAACTGAACTTTTGAAACATTTGAAAATTAAATAAATGTGCAGGGAGTAGCCAAATATTTGGAGCTGGCAATAACCATTGTTTAAGAGCCTAAGCTTGGTCATTTCATCACTGGAATGCCTTTGGATTTTTTTTTGTTGTTGTTGAAGCTGAAATTATATATTTCCTCATGAAATATGCAGTTTGGATTTCATAAAAGGTCAGTCCATCGATGGCCATGGAGTCCTGTTACATCTGGCTTGATGAAATTGCAAAATATTATGTTTCTAGTAACCTGCAGGGTCACTTCTTTCCCCCCCCTCTTCAAAAGGCCTCTACTAGACATCATTTAAATCCTACTTAAGACATTAAAACAGGATTTAAGTGGGATTTTAAAGATTAATAAACCTCATGCAGGTCTTTAAAACCAGGATGAATTTAATCTGCAGTTCCCAGCAGTGCATCAGGACAACCCACTGCAGTTTTTCCATACTTGCCCTATGAATACAGAATACAACAGGGAGAGAGTGAAAACATCTGTGATTTCCACAACTATTAATCCAGTCACTGTCCAGACAATCAGGGAATCTAGTTATTTCCAGTCTGCTTCAGCACATTCACCAAATAAAGGGGAAAAAACAATGGCAAGCACCAGGAAGCCAACCTCCAACTGCAGTGCCCTAGCAGAACAAGCTGTAATATCAACAAGTATCATAAAATAAATTATATTAGGGATTGAATGTATTTGTACATACTGAAACTGGGTTTGTGTCCAAAAAATGTGGGAGCACTCACATCATGGTGGATTTTTATATTCATCCACCCAAGCCCTGTGTTCCTGGTGTCTATCAATTATTTTCTGTAAAGTTTACCAGGGACCAAACTCCTGCTGGGTAAGATTTGCACACAGCCAGTAGCAAGCACATTCAATTATAACAGTGTTTAATTAACTGCACAATGAAACATGGCCATTAAGTGAGTTTCTATCTCAAGGAAATACTTATAGAAAAAGTACCCAGCTCCTTTTTCTCCTTGTTTTAGAGAATGAAGTGCAAAAAAGACAGATGCAATTAGCAGCAATTTTTGCCTCTTGGTGGCTCAGGAAATGTGGAGCCCAACTTTTACATAATGGATTGAGAATAAATTTAACTTGTCTATGTAGAGTAATCTGTAAGTATTCTTGCACTGAGGGTCAGGTTTGGTTTTTCATTTAACTACCCACCCTGGCTATATAATAAATCTTACATAAACAAACCCAGACAGTAGGATTAAAGGATAAACATAACTAATGCTCTGATCCAGAGTCTGTGATGAATGAGAGAAAAAAACCCAAACAAACCCCAAAAGATGCACCACACACATACATTGCCTTTAATTTTCCAACCTGTCCAAAGTGTATACATTTTCCCCAAAAAACTTAACCTATATTTAAGTACACTTCAGCTGATTTTGAACTCATTAAGTCATTTTCTGCTATTACCACCTAATAGGAAAGGGTGGGTTTGGTTTTTTTCCTGATCTATCAGTATTGAAGATTATTAACAGTAAATGCCTATGAAAATTAATGATTTTATAACTTCTGTGTTCAAGACTGATGGGAAAAAACATTCTGATGTTTACTGACCACAATGAAAGGAGGAATTCATTGCAAGGCACTTGGGAAAAAAAATGCTGCTTTATATTATTCCAATTTTATATTATTCCAACAATAACAGTATAGAATGAATCATTCCAATTGCATTACAGCAGTCAATTGGTGAAAAACACATAGATTGGGAAATGCTAAACAGAGAAAATAGTGAGAAAATCTAAACCCAAAAACACACAGAGGAAGAGTATGAGGTGAGCAACACACTCTTGATTCTTTTCAAGCCACTGAGATTTGCATTAGCACAAAAAAAAATTTCTCTCTCATAAAGAACACATTAAGAAGTCACTCAACTCATGTTCACAACTGTAAGAACCAAAATACTATGAAGTCCTTCTGTATTTTTATGAGCTATTCATAAACCTGAATAGAAATTATTTGACTTAAGGTTCTATTTTATGAATAATTTCTTTTGCAATTAATTGCATTTGGCTGTCACAGTGATTATCTTATTACCAGTTTGCCTTTTTTTTTTTTGCTGGTGGAAGGTGCTTCTGTCACTGAAGTCCCAACTGAATCACTTTTCAAGTTCTTAAAAGATCCTTCCTCTCAAAGAAGTATGAATAACTTGGGGAAAGCATTTCCACAACAAAACTGACAAGATTCACAAGGAAAATGAAGGTATTAATTCTCCACTTTCCAAAATCAAAGCTGTGGTAAATTTTCTCTGTTATCAATTTATAGACCCCATATTTTCCCATACAATGACAAACATTAGAAAGCATGATCTGAATGTCCATACAGATAAAAATTCTTATCTGAGAAGAACTAAAATGGGAGACCTCCAGGGAAAAAGATGATGGTGAGCTAACATAATTTAAAAAATATATTAAAGAAAAGATTAAAATACTTCCATAGATGAGAAATAGAAAAACATTTCTGGAAACGAGCCAAAGTCTTAGTGTGAGAAAAATCACAGGGAGTACCAACTTCCACATATTGCCTTCCAATATTTCATAAAAGAAAATCTGTACAATCAAATAAAAGATTTTTGTTCCCCAGAATAAGTTGTGAAATATCAAGTGACGTTTTAGTGACTGGAAGAAAATTTCTTGCCCATTTCATATTTGGTCCAATACATCAACTCTGGAAAAGCATTTTCTCAGGAAAGCAATAAACAGAGACAAGTTGCAGCCACAGGAGAGTGGTTTTGGATAGAGAATCACCCACAGACACATCAGATCCCCTTCCTTCTCCTTTAAATGCCTTCTGCTACTTACTCCAGAGTGGAGAAATGGGGAGCAGGCTTTTTCACTCCCTTTTAGAGCACCAGACCCATGTCCAGAACACATTCACTTCTGCTGAAATTGCTGCTGTGAAGGCACAAAACTTCTTCCCCTCCCAGTGCCCAACAACAGGGCTGCAGGGACACTGTCCCACAATTATGTCCAGTGGGAAGTCACCAGTTAGCCAGAAATGGAAATTTACAGCCACACCACCTATCTTTAAGGCCAAGCCATTTGTCCAGATATAACTTGTTTGAATATAACTCATCCTCCTGATGCAAGGAAACAACCTTGTTGCCAAAAAATTCACAGTTGCTTCAGATACTCAAGCCATGTGTTTGTCTGTTGGGGAATAACCATCAGAAGGGTAGAGCACGAATACAGCTGGAAACACAACAAACAAAAAGGATTCAAAATCACCCTCATAAAAAAAAATAAAAATTATATGTTGCAGTAGTTACTACCATAGTAAAACACCCTTTCAGAGCTATAAAAACCTGTCTTCTGCATCTCTGCTCCAGTGAGAGTGTCCAAGTTTGCTAGTACAAGGCTCAAATAGGATTATCAGATGAAAGACTCTTTTCCACTTGCTGTTAATTGCTCTGTACCTTCTCAAAACACAAATTTTGGAAGCATTTGATACACAGCAGATGTTTTTTGTTTAAATTCACTTCGTTCCTATAAATCGAATTACATGATCCATTTTAACATAGAACTTTAGAAATATTTAGGTTGGAAGAGACCTCCAAGATAAATGAGGCCAAACTCCAGCACCAAGTACTTTTTTCTGTGGGCTATGAACAATGCAAGGGTGCTTCATCTTGTTGCACTCGTATTTATTTTTTAACAGCAGCTGTAGACAGTGATTTAACCTTTCTATACCTTGTGTACACCCTCCTGAGAGAAAACACATATTTTTCACTAATGTAAGAATCATGACATGAATACCTGACTCATGTAGCATGAAGCTGTAGACACTTGTCTCAAATGGCTGGGTACAATCATATTTCTGTGTACCTCCCTCTTCCCCCTGTACTTTTAAGATAATTTGTGCCCTGGCCTTCAAGGCAGTGCTGAAACCCACTGAGAACTTCAGTGAATATATTCTTTGAAAAGCTGGGGGTTTCCCTGTGGTTCATGTTACAAATGGTTTGAGTGATAACCAAACACAAACCCCCAGGAGATTGCCTGGCATGGTTTCTTATACAGTATATTGCTCAAAAGTGCAGGAGCCCATATTGATTTCAGCTCAGCCAGGACTAATGAAATGGCATACACTGAAATTCCTGTGTACTGTACAGAGACAGGGTTATTGACCTGAAACTGGGATTCTCAGGGAATGCCACAGCTACTGCTCAGCACAGTGGCACAGCTCACATTGCACAGCTCACCCCAAACCAGGGCAAATCCAAGCAGGGTTATGTGCTTTAATTGCACTTATCTCAGTGATAAGGGTGATTTCTTTTAATTCAGTAGGTACTGAGCACACTTTGAGCTGTTCCTCCTTTTTCCAACCTCCTGCAAGGTCAACAAGAGCAAAAAGTGAGATTGGATTGATAAACTCAATGCAGAGAGAGGCAACCTGGTATTTCAGTCCACAGCTCTCTGAAAACAATGCCACAGAAAGCCTGCTCCTCAATCCAAGAGGAAGGACAGGATAGAAAATGCAAAGCTACCTTGCTACTTAATGTCACAGACAAAACTTCATCAGAATGCTTAAAAAATGAACAAGGTAAGCATTCAGACATTCTCTCACTATTAGTTCACTATATGAAGCCCAAGGTAAGTCAACTTGTTAATAATTTTGAATATATTCAGAAATCAATTAATAAAAAAAATATTTCTGGTGCCTTTTTCATTTATTTATGAATTTTTATTCCCTCAAAATCAAATAAATACAAAATTCACCAGAATTTCTTTTAGGAATGAAGACTTCTCATATTCAAATTCTCCATACTGCAGGAAGGAAAATAATTGTCAACAACACAGATGTAAGGAAAATTCTGAAATACTTTCAGCTTTGTGATTGGGGCTGGAGGAATATCATCTTCTAACTCTAAGATTCTGGAAAGTAAAGTGATATTTTGTCTTAAGGCTGGTGTAGGTATTTGTGTGCGAGGTGACACTTCCTTGAACAAGCCAAAGTAAAAACTCATATTTTGCATAAAATGAAACTACAACCACCCAGGCAGAAAAGAATCTCACTGAGGGATGAAGCTGAGTAGTTCTTAAAAAAACAAAATCTACAAACAGTATGATCTCTCCAAGAAATCCTAAAAAAAATGCAGTAATAGGAACAATGTCTTCCAAACATCTCTAATCAAAATGAACTGAAAATCTGCTCTATCCAACAGAGAGTTACAAGTGGAAGCCAGTTCCCCATCAGCGATCACTCACATGTCCCCAGAGGTTTCAAGCACATCTGAAACCTGGACTTTTTATTAGTTCTAGTAAAAAAGTGAAGGGGAATAGAGCATATGCTTCCTCTTCTACTCTAATGACCCTTTAACAGACACATAAAGATACTAAAAGTTTGTGGGAGAAAGAGGAATAAATGACTCTAATTAAATTTATTCCGTCACGAGTGCAAAATTATCTCCATATTCAACTTCTCACAGACAATTCTCTCTATGTACAAAGAGCCTGGAACTGAGGACAAGCTAAAACATCTACTTACCCTCTTCTAATTTTCTCTCTGTTTAACAACCTTTCAGACAAGGTCTCCCCACATTTACACAATAGTCACCTGGATCTGCTTTCCTTCCAACAAGTTTCCACTTGTGGAAGTTTTACCAGTAAGCAACTTCGTCAAGGCCTGAAAGGAGCTGGAAGCCTTTCTCAAAAAGGTCTTGGAACTCCATGGAGGTCTTGTCCTGAATCCCTTGTGTAAGCTCTGCTAAGCACACCAACAGGCCTGGTATCAATAAATCCATAAACACCACCATAAAAATCAACATTCCTTGCAGAAAGACAACGGCGAGGCTCTCATAACCACATCTGTCAGCATTTGGCTTGTAAACAGCAACCAATTCAAATGAGAAATGAACACTGGCACCTTTCTGAAACCAACAGGCTGTGAGCTTATGAGAAATGCAGAGCAAATTAAGGATGAGATCAAGCCCAATAATATTTCCAAAGAGAAATGAATCACTGAAAAACCCCACAGCAGGAAGAAAAAACAGAGCAACCCTTTTTTCGTAAGAGTGAGTAACTGAGGAAAGTTTTGACAGTGTTTCCAACTTCTGCAGGAGAAATGCTAGGCCATGTTAGGAGAGCCCACTAAAGAGGCAACCATACACTGAAGCAGAAAAGGTATTTGTCTAAAAAAAAATTATCTGTAAGAGGAGGATAAGTACAATTTCCAAGAAAAATACTATGAGATCTACTATTGAAAAAAAACCCTATTTGGTTTATGTATCCCAATCACATCCTTCCATGATATCCAGCAAAAAATAGGAGCAGCAGTGTTTTGCATTACACAAAACGTTGGGCTATTGGTGGTTTATTGTAAGAATTTGGAGGATTTTTGTTTCTCAGTTCCTCATTGATCTGATTTCTTTCTCTCCTTGCTCATGAAGAGATTTGTTTCCTGAAAAGTCTTCAGAAAGCAGGCTAACTGAAAAGAGCTTGGATAAGTCCTAGGAAAACTACAGGCAATAACAGAAAATTGTAGCTGGTCATCCAGTCCATAACAAAAGTAGATTTTAAAACAGACAGACTAAACCAGTTATTACACCTCTTATTCAAATATCCTGCAGCAAAGTCTATGAAGTAATATCACGTGGAGATATCCCTAGTGGTGCCAGCACTTTATGATGCCATCCATAGGCCAAGGAGGTTGGATGATGTATTTTTTCACTGCCTGCATGCTCTGGAGAGCAAGGTGTGAGGCTGCTCAGCCCAGCTCCTGAAGCAGAGGGAAAGACAAAAAAAGCCCCGTTCCCACTTACTGGGTGCATCTCTCTGGGCTGAACCACAAGCTCATGGAGTTTTCCTGCTCCCTCCCTCCATTCCTAGAGCTTCCAGCTATTTTATTTATACAGTTCATGCCAGCTGGGAAGTGGCTGCTGCCTCGAAGGAAGCAGAAAGGCCAGGAACTCATTTCACATGAACCTCTGAGCCAACACCGAGCAGAATCTTCTCAGTAGACACAAAGGAATGACAGGAGTTGGGGGAGAAAGAATGGAGCAGAAAGATTTGGGAGGGGCATGAAAAATTAAGATACAACAGGGAAAAAAAAGCAGTGCAAATGAAGAAAAAAATTCACAGTTCAAAGGACAGCATGAATTAGAAAATGCATTGGGCTACAAGTACAAACCCAGGTAGTCTGTGAAAATACAAGTTGTATGTGCTCACATCATAACAGTGAAGAGATTGACCGACTCTAAGCTACTAAACAGAGTAAATCACCATTATTCTAATTTTCTTCCAAGTTTTAACTAGCTCCTATCACTCTCAGAGAGATTTCTGCAGCAGCATCTTTACCTCCTATTTATGAATAGATGAACTTGTTCATGGAGTTCAGTATGTAAATAAACTAGATTGAACATGTTAGAGATCTACTGAAACTGTATTTCCCCTTATACAAGCAACCTATTTACTGGGTTTAAATGTGGGTATTTCCAGTCTTTCAGGATTGCAAGATGAAGGAGACAGGATTGTACATATTAATGCTTGTATTTATTAACCCTTCTCAAAAACAGTGTTCCAAGAGCCTGAGAGATTTATTAGTCATTTCTAGGAGCCTTACCACAGCCAGAGGGCTTCATGACAGGCAGAGAGTCGACCTGTAGGCTGAGGGTTGTTTTGAGGAAGGTGTTGAATGGGTTAAGAGTGATATTGCTGTCTCTGTACAAACAGAACTAACCCTTGAAACCAAAGACACTTACCTTTCCCTCACAAGGCCAGTGTTTTAAGCCACAAATGCAACCATGGCACTAACTTCATAAGAGCCATCACCATTCAAACTGGCCCATGAAATAAAACTCATCACACAACAACAGTCCACAAACTGGGAGCTTACACAGGACTTGACAAAACATTTATAATCCTCTGCTTGACAACTATTAAGAAGTTACTTTGAAAACCTCCCTCACCCATGCCTAAAAAAGAACAAAACCCCCCAAAGCACCAAACCAAGACCAAAACGAACCCCAACTCTTTTTAAAGTACTGCTAACACTGTTGTTTCCCACATCAGTGTGACTTGCCCAGAGATCAGGAGGCAGCAGCTCCCTGAGAATGTAACGGAAGCAAAGAGAGGCTGTGCACAGAGCAAGATTAGGGAGAGTGAATAAAACCCGTGAGCTGTGCAATTAAAACGTTGACAGAAAGCTAAATCCCCCTAGCACCTTTCTCTTTTCCCATATCACTGTTTCTCAACAGAAAACATTTCATCTAATCATCAAAGAGATTTCGGTGTTAAGACTTCAGCTGTCATTTTAAAAATTAAGCCTTTTCAACTTACTTCATGATGTCAGTGATATTCCAACAGAAACAAGCAATGGCATAAATGCTAAGGGTAATCTCATCACAAAACACACGAAGTAATCCTTGTTCCTGCAACTGGTTTGCTGCCAAATTAAAAACACATTCACAAAGAGTACGAGTGAATTAAATAATCTGAAAGATTCCCATTGAAGTTAGTACTGAAATTCCAGATATCACTTGTCTAGTTAAGACAAACTAATTTTCTGCCTCAAAACTTGATTGGAAAATTGTGAGACTCCCTCTCTTTTAGTTAGAAACTAATGTTTTAAACCACTGACATGTGTCCTTTATCAAAAAGGCAGAAGAATGCTACTGTTATATACAAGAAATGCAATTAATTTTCACATCTCTCTTTCAGGCTTAATTTCCTCCATGCAGATTTTGCTGCAAAGGCAGTTAGAGAGGAGAACTGCAGGAAACCTATTACTACTGGCTCTAAGTCTAGCTCGTTGAGGAACTCTTAAGTACTTCATACTAAAACTTCCTGATTGATCTTCCATGACTTCTTTTCAGCAGCTGGTGCTAAAACCCAGAACAGTCAGATCTGCATTCCCTCAAATATTTTTTGTCAAATACACATCAGCCCAGTAAACTCAGGCTCTCTAAGGCAGAATGTTTCTACAGAGGCACTTCAGCATCACTTTGTTCCTCACAGTATTGCAGCTTCTCAAAGGCTTATTCTAAACTTTATGGAATAACCTCTCTGTGCTACCAGACACGCTGCACGTCCTGCAGGAGTGGGTTACTGGCCCTAAGAGCTTTCAGCAGCTTTGTCATGATGAGAAGTAGAGCTCTGGGCACAAGTGTTCACTAACAAACTCCAAAATAGTATTTAGAGAGCAGAAAATTGTCCTGGTTTCAGCTAGGGTTAGTACAAGTTAAGGGGGAAAAGATCAGATTTTAAATGGAATTGTTAGCTATCAGAGCACACAAAGAAAATTTCTCTGTGGAATCTGGTCTGTTTAGGAAGAAGGTGCCACTCAGCACCACGTTTGCAGAATCACACTTTGGAGCACAGATAACCCAAGCAAATTTGCCATTTGCACAGACCTTTCTTCCTAAGGGGAGGAGTATTTTACAATCCCTGCAAGGGGGTTCAGGGTTTCAGATTTTGTGTGACAATCTCAGTACAAACTTGCAAAAATGAGAATCACCTCTGATTATAGATACAGAATCCAGGATTTTTACAAATTATAGAAACTTGCTTTTGCTGTCCACTGATCTTTCAAGGCCAAAATACATCATTTATTGTATTATTCCCAAGAGGTATCATACTTGGCACACCACCATACTAGAGTGGAAATTTCCCAACATACCAGATTGTATCAACACAATTTGTCATTGAGCAATAATTCTTTGCATGCAAATATCTGGACAGACTCCAACCAAAACTGTGTAAAACTCTAAACTACAAACATTTTAATCTTGCAGGCTGTTGTGGAATGTTTGACTTCTGGCCTAGGCCTCCATCATCTGCATGTGCATTGCAACCAGTTTGCCTGTTATTGTGTCACATTTATCATTAATGTTGTAAAGAGAAAAAAGCTCAGAAGTTTTTATTAAGATCTGCTTATCTAAAAGGAATAAACCAAAACCAACCACCACCACCAAAACCCAAACCAAAATTACTACTTCAAGTTTTCATGGCCATGGCCCTAAATATATGCCAAATACACAGTTGTTGAATTTATTCCAGCATTCTCTCCAGATGAACACGTGTTTTCAATCTGAGTTTTAAACATTTTCTTTTTCTTTACAGTTGTAAAACAATACTTTCTAATCAGAAGATGGTAGTAGACAAGATATTCTATTTTTAAGACACTCTGGGAAAGTGAATTGGCTCAATGATCTGTGAGGACTGCCAGTGGTGCAATCCAAGATGACAACTTCAGTGTCAAAGTATAAAAATGCTTACAACAACATTTAGGTGTGAATGTGGTTAATAAAATCATCTCAAATTTTTTCCATCCTTTTGAGATGCTAGAGCATCACTCATGACAACATACTACTTAGAAAATGTTAAAGTTAGAATGTTCAAAACTCCATAGGTGTGGGAACATCAAGAAAAAAAAAGATAATATAGAATTACAGCATCAATTGCTTTATTTACCGCTGCATCTTCTCATTAAAATCCTTCATATGAAACTACAACCTAGCTGGCCTTATCCAAAGCCCTGAAAATCTGTAATTCCTGTGATCTGGGGATTGGCTCACTGGGGACTCCTTCCACTGCAGCTTTTCAATAAGGATATTAACTTTGTGGTCACTGAATGGCAGCAGCTCCAAAGGGGAGCTGAGGTGCTTCTGCTACCCCTGGAACCAACTCATGCTAACATAGACAAAACTTAATTTTTCAACTGGCAAAATTCAGTGCTGTTCTACCAGCAGTAGGAAATAGAGCAGGCACGGGCGGTGTCCCAGGGTGAAGAGAGAGATGAGGTGAAGCAGGGAGGGAAAGGACTCTGATGGGGCCTCTGGAGCTCTGTGGGAAAGGAGAGGTGGAAGCAGCACCTGAACACTTCATGGGCAGGAGAGCAAGGATGGACTTGACTGAGGATCCAAGTATGTATATGGGTGGGGAAGGCAGCTGGGTGCAAGGAGGAGAGGGTTCCTGACAGAAAGGAGTCAGAAAGAAGAGCTGCCAGGTTGGCAGAAGAAGTGGTAGACAGGGAGGAAAGAACCTCTCTTCCTCCAGCTTACTGTGTCATGGGATGCCATCAAAGCAAGGAGAGAAAGAAGAATACTGAAACTGTTGAGTCTTTTCCCAATTAATTCCCTTTCTTATACCACCTAAACATGTATATTTTTCATTCAGAAGTTAAACATCAGGTTCTTTAATATTCATAGTAACGGCCATTTACAGTAATGAGATGAACATTTATTGCAATTAATTTTTTAAAATACATGAAATGTATGTTTAAATTGTGGGATTTTTTTTTTCTCATGTTTATCACATCATCTCACATTGAAGCCCAAAGCCTTCCCAAGAAGAAAGCAAGAAAATCCCCACAAAGTCAATTCTCTTTCCTCAGCCAAGAACTTCCTGAGATAAAATATATGTTACCTTCCCCCCTAATACATACATGAAAATTCCTTTTTCCCCCCCTCAGAAAAAGCAGGTCTCAGAGAGGCATTATTCCCTGCCAGCACTCCTGCAGCCCTTGCTGTCCCCTCTCCGAGCTGTGCACACTTCCCTGGCAGTGCCATCACCCCCAGGGCTGCGTGACAGCTGGCATGTCTGGCAGTGCACATGTCCCCAGGTTTGGCAGGCACAGCTATCTGATGGGGAACAGATTTTGTGTTCTGGGAGTATTTTTGTCCTGGATTTCCAGGGGCTGGGGAGTCTGGAGGGCTGGGGGATTTTTTTTGTCTTTTGGTTTGTTTTTTTCTGTTTGTTTTCATTTTTCAAACCTATCAGTATTTATTTAGTATAAGCTCTAAATTGCTTGCTTCACCCCCCTCTCCTCCCCTTTTCAGTGTGCCTCTAGAGGCAACAAGCCAAAAAAGAATGATCGTTAGCTGTGCAACAATGTCATGCCTTAACATGCTTTTCTGTAATTTACAGTTTAACCAACAGTCCTGTGCCCTATATTTTTAAATCAGCCTTTCCTCTGCCAAATAAAAAAAAAATAATTTGTACATTTAATTTTTTTTATTCTAAAATTTGAACTAGTTTTTAATATCTGCTCAGGAATTTTATTAGATTTAGCTTTATCAAAATGAAAAGGATTACAGGAACAAAGATGCTTATAAATACTTCCCTTACATAATTATGTAGGACAAAATTTATAAAAATACTTTGTTCCTATTTTCAAGTGAACAGTCACAAGGTCAATAAAGAAAAAGAAATTCTAACATCCTTGTCACTTTAGCTTAAAAGACAGAAGGGCTATTCTGAACTCAATGAGAATCTGAGCAGCACCACTCCATGAGTTGTTGTAGCCAGATTCAGAATTAAATACTCTGGGACTCTGTCCACAATTATAATCTCCATTAATTCATATTTCTTGCATTAAAATAAATATGCTTTCCCTGTAGGGGACTCTAACACCTTTCATGTGGAGACTTCAGTATTTTGTTAGAGGAAGGATCACTGAAGAGGAGACAATTTCTTAGGGTATTGTGTCTCTTAGTTTTACCCACCTAGTTCAAATTAATTACCTAGACTCCTTCACAGGACATCCAGCAAGCTGTCAGACAAAGAAAATGCTAAACAAAGGCCACTTTTCCTACACTGCAGGTCTCCAGGACTGGGAAGCTCCCAAAGCTGGCAGAAGGTGCTGCTTCCATGCTGACAAAATAAGGCCTGATAATTGAATGAAGGGACCCACCAGCCAGCTGATGGCAAGGGAAACTGTTCCATGAGACTCTCTCAGGGCAGCTTGGTGACAGTAAGAGCTGGCCAGAGATGGCCATGCAGCTTAGGAGGAAAGACCTGATTTTGCTAAAATGCTGATGCAATAAAGTCCTCAAGATACCAGAAATTTATTACTCCCCCCTGCCACGGTTTATGTATTAAGATTACTTTAACTGGTTCTTATTAGTCACAAATTTAATGAGTGACAGGACCCTCAAAATAAAAACCCAGAAAGATTTGCCTTTTGCAGAAAACCCCAATGAAACCAAACAACCCCCCCCCAAAAGCCCAAACAAAATGAACACCATGTTTTATCTCCCTACACCTCTCATGGAGAGCTGTCAGCTCTGTCTAGGGACTGAGAGTCACCCCAAGACAAGATAGTGGCTCTCTTCTTAAAACTGTTCTATGACAAGAAAATTGTATTTACACACATAATTAAGAAAGAAGAAACAAGGTTTCTGATAGTTTAAATATACAGCAAAGCACGGCAAGATACAAATTCTCTGTAAGAAAGCAGCTATTTGAATCATCCTCTCCTTATTGACACATTTGAAACAAATACCAGGAAGCACCAGACTTAAACTACGCCAAGCAAGAATAAAACTGCTTGTTACTTGCTTCTCAGAAGAGCATTTTACTTGAAGCCTTGAACACAAGGCCTCTCTCGGGTTTATGGTCATCACGTCATGATCTCACCAGCACAGTCTCTTTCTGGTGATGTCAGTGTCTTTGCAAGTGCTTATTAGGCAGGTTTTATCAATGGATTAAGAAGCAGCTCAGCTGCCAAGAGGAGCAAAATAAGTTTTACATCAAAGCATATAATCAACAGACATAACAGGTGACTAAGTACCATCTGTCAGCATCTCATTCTATGACATAGAAGGGGAATGTATATAAAAACAACGGTGCAGACATTATATACTTCCTCCCTCTTTTTTTTTTTTTTTTTTTTGACTAGCATAATCACCTAGTGTCACAGTTGAGCATGTGCCAGATAAATTAAGCCAGCCAGGGGCTAATACACAATACAGGCCAGGTTTGGAAGAATTTTCTTTTAAAATATTTGCATTCCTGAGCTGGTGTATCTTCTCTCAGTACATGGTGATGCTGACTTTTCTGAAATCCCCTGGTTTAGGCTTGTGCTGAAGGAATTGCCATTCCACCCCAAGTCAGTCAGTTGGATTATTACAGATGCCAAATTGTTCTCTTTTATTTAAACTAGTGAGAGAAGAGCAATTTAATATATTTTCCAAAATAAGTAACATGAAAAGTAAGTGCAAATTTTCAGGCTTTAGTAGGTAATAAAGATAAATCACTCAGCATAGACTTGACATTAAAAAAATGCTATAGTTGCATAAAATCTTCTATTTATCTCATCTTGCAGATTAGAAAAGAAAATGGATTTGAAATGAGAAACAATAACAACTGTGTAAGTGTGAGTTTGGATGTTGCCAGAAACACAAACAGTTTACTCATTCTCTTACAGCAGGGCATTCCCACACAGGAGACTTCTCCTATGACAGGTTTGTCAGCAATATCAGCCCTTAAACTCCAGTCTGCACCAGCAGCTCTCTGGACTGGGCAAGACTCCAAGGCAGTTTTGTTCCTGAAAGCCCTCGATTTTATCCCAAGGGGAGCACAGTGCTTTTGTAGCCCAAATCTGCACTGACTTACAGCCTCCTCCTGAACAAACTCCCTGCTCTCCAGGATGAGCAGGACACCTCTGAAAACCCTGCTCAGAAGACCTTGCTCAGGGGATTCTAGACCATGTTATGGCATATGTCTAATGGGAAGTTGAGACTCAGGCAACAGTAGGAAAAATCCAACTAACTTCTCCCAAGATTGTACTTTATGAGATGCTCAAAAAAGAAAATGCAAGTCCAAGTTTACCACAGCAAAATGTTAAAGTCCAAAAAGGAAAATGAAACAAGAGAAAGCAGCACTAGCTTGTACTTCCCAGTAAAATGCCCTTTTCCCCCAGGATCTTGGTCAGCCCAAGCTCTTGGCTGTGTAGCTCCATCTGTGAGGATTTTCCTGAGCCACCTCTGTCCTTTTGTGCAAGAGGAACCTCTTACCCCTCACCCTCCTCTCCAGCTTGCCACCCAGAGCAGGAGCCCTGCTTTGCTGGTGTTCCTGTTGCCATACTTTGAGGACACAGAGGTCTCCAGTGGAAGCGGCTCCCACGATCACACCTCCATTCCCATCTCCCACCCCACCTGCAGTTAAACGCCTTCTCCCCCTTCCCCTTCCAAAGAATCAAAGTTGTCAGTGTCTAATGCAGTGACACATCCTTGGCTGCCTGGTGAAACTGCTCAGAGCAGCTTCAGCTCTGCTCTGTCCCTGCCACAGAGGCCGAGAAGGGTTCCTGGCAGAAGCACCGTCCTGGCCCCAATCTGACATCACACAGCAAGGCTTAGCAAAAGCCACTTCAGACACAGGAACTCAAGTATTTTCTCCCAGCTACCTTTCCTCGATTTTCTGCTGTCATTAGAGGCTCTTGCCATTACGGACAAGTATGCAAAATTTCCTATTTTTGTGTGAATTATATTACAGACAAGCGGGCAAAATTTCATCAAGGCGCAGGAGACTTTTCCCAAAGTATGCATCCAGCTCAAAAAAGACACCTGAGGTTTGTGTGGGAAGGCAAAGATTGAGCTGCTTTTGGTCTGCAGGGGGAAGCTGTCAGAGGATTCTGTTCCCTCTGCTTAAGAGCTTCACTTTGGGTTTCTGAGGGGAGGAAGGAAGGCAGGGAAAAGGACGAAGACAGAAGTAGGCATTTCATTGTAAGACAGAAAATCGTCATGGAGAAGGCAAAGAGCCTCTCACAAAGTGGCAAAAATTGAGAACAGAATATTCCCATCAAAATGCAAAGCCACAGCAGGAGCACTGGAGGATGTTTCCTCCTCAAATGTGAAAATCTCACTATAATTATTGTAGCTCAGACAAGTCAAATTAAAAAAATATAATCTTTTCCATATGGCTGGTCATTTACTGTGGTTGATGTTTTAATGCACATTATTATGTCAACTACATTTTTGTGTTTAATAAAACACCTTTTTACAGTTTTATCTCTGGAAAAAAGATAATTAATCTTCAGAAATTTGCAACAATTTTACCAAAACACCTACAGGTCAATTTCAAGATTTACTCTATAGTGAACATTATATTCTGTTCATTATAAATACTTCCCCAATCCCCAAGGGTTCCTTTCAAAACAAATTAACCTATTTTTCCAAGCTAAAATAGAGTCAAATTGTAAAAAAATACCAAAAGGGTTTTAAGTTCTTCAAACTGTTGGTCTGCTTAAGAAATCTTGATTACCAAATGCAGAAAACCTCAAACTTCTGGATCTGGCAATAAATATTAAAAAAATCAAGTAATTTACATTTCTTATGGTCTATACTAGTCAGGGTTATCTGTGATATTTTGCACTCCTTATTCACTGAGGTTACTGATCTACTGCAGAAGACTGAGATGTAAAAGTCCAGCCTGCAAATTCAAAAACCAGATTTCACATCCATAACTTAACTCCTACTCTTACAAACCAGCTCTCTACCCCATTCATGAGCACTTTACACAGGTCCCTCCTCAGGTACGGAGGATGTTTTAAATTTCAAAGCAAACCTCTCCTGATCTGGATTAATTTCTGTAGGAGCTTGCAAGTCTCTCTGAACACACTTGGCCAGCTGTTCAGATGCCAACAATGTCCTTTATTTATTGCTTAAAATGAAAAAGGAATTCCTGGCATGAATTAACCCTTTCCCTACTAAATGGGAGTCTGCCCTGCTGCATTAATTCTGTTTGTACACTTCCTATAGGTATTGCTCAGAGGACAAGCTGACATTTACATACATGCTGGGGAGCATCAAATTAACTATAAAATGAGATTTATGTTTATGTAAACTTGGAATTTTAGATGAAAAGAGGCCTTAGTAACACAAAGAAGAAGTGTCAAATCTAAGAAATAATCATATTGAAACTGGTTCAAACACTGAAAGAAGTCAAGAAACTTAACATTACCCATCTTCCTTTGAATCAACATTATTACACCATAGAAGAACTCAAAACTTTGGTTTCTGAAGTAGTTTTATGATTACTTGGGAATACTTAAGCTTAATATCTCAAGAGGCCCCATTTGCCCAGCTCATGGGAAGGTAAGAATGTGTGGCTGGCCTGGAGCCTCAGGCTGCAGGCACAAGTCCTCTCCTGGCTCCAGACCACTCCTGATGCTGGAAAGGCTTTGCCTCCTAAGTTTTCCCTCACTGTTCCTCTGTGTTTTAATAAAGATTATGCCTTCCTCTCCCACTCTCCAGTCCCTGTAAGTTACCCAGTAAGAAAAAGCAGCATGAAATCCTCAGAATTGAGTTAGATGGGTTCTCTTCCACCACACTGAGGTGACTTCTGGGGAATGGAAGTCTCAATGACATTAGACAAAAAACGACTTGTTCAGTTGATATCTGTACTGTGCTCAGATATTTTTGAAAGCACTTTTTATATGATAGCAGTGGTGTCAGCAATTTGGGGAGCTGGCACAGGCAGCTACAGAGCAACTGTGTTGTAGCCTGATCACTGCTGCTCTTAAAGATAAAAGCCACGAGCCACTGGCCAAAAGTACACGAGGATTTCAAACCCAGAGCTGGAGCTGGACTCAGCTTCTCATCATCACCACCATTCCCAAGCAGCAGTGAGGAGATACAAACAGTGGTAGAGAAAACCACAGAAAAGTTCTTTTGTGACATCACAAGAGTGAGTGCATACATTCCCACTTTTCTACAGGCTGCATGAAAACTCCTGCTTTATGAAAGACTTCCAGGAATAAAAAACTGCACACACAAATGTATTCAATTCCCAGGTATTTTGGGGTGACTGAACTCCTTCGTGTTACAACAAGATAAGGATTGCAGTTTGTTTGTTTTTTCAAAAAAAACCCAAAAACTTGTGTCAGTTTCTGTCTGTAGGTCTCGAGGAGTTATTTTACATTTTTAGGTATCTAATCTTACATTTTCTCTCTTTCAAAAATCATCCCAGATAAACATCAGCTGAAGGGGGACAGCAGAATGCCAGACTATCTCAAAAGTACTACAAGATTCTTCTGCCAGGAATTAGCACTTCCATCACCACAAAATTGCAAAGTCACTCCCTTAAAATGTCTCAGAAATTATGTTTTAATGGCCTTTTCTTCCACAGTAGCCACGTGCATTTAATCCACCCTCCTACCACACATACTGTCTCACCTCCTGCTGTATCCTGGCTCCTGGCCAGTGCATACATAACTATGAAACTTACCACTGTTTGATATTAGAGCATTGTAATTTAATTTTAAGAGCAGGCAGCAATTTAAATATTTGCGAAGCAAACCAAGAACAGCTACAAATAAAATCAGAAAATTTCAAGGAGCTAAACTTGTCTGTTCCATTCTAATCACAGAGAAGGCAGTAGCTACAAATAACTTTTTCATGCCAAAGCAGTAACTGTTCAGAAAATCAGATACCCTTACTATAATCTGAATTTTCTGGAAGCATTGTGGGCACCCCTCTGCTCTCAAGCAATCCTTTTGTACCAGGTGCCAACCACAAGAGAACATGCAGTTCTTAAGCCAGTTGGGATGAAGACACACAAGTGCTCTTGTCACCATTTTCTTATTTTTTACTCTTTTCTGCAGTACTCAAAGTAACACAGAAGTACTCAGTAGGTATGCCATCTTTCAGTGAAAATCTTGTTTTCATTCGCAGAACACTTCCAGAACATCTTCCAAGTACCAAAATAAAAAGAAAATCTTGTATCAGAAAAATGGCAAATAACTTTATATGAATAAACATACTAGAAAAGAACATTTTAAGCCAAAACCATGTTGCTACAATATAATTGCAAAAAAAAGCCAGCTGATTTTGTCTATTAAAAACGTCCCAGCCAGTACACAGAATAATTGCAAGGGACTTACAAGGCTTCTGGGTGATATAACTTTTAAAAAAATCAAAACAGAGCACACATTTTAAAAAATCAATAATATTATTATAGAAATTAAAAATTTCCAAATGCCAGCATTTTAAGCAAATGCTCATCTCTGCTGGATTTTCAGAGCTTGTATTGCAAACTGTTACTTTGAAACCAGAGTGTCTTCGTGAGGTTTGTTTGCCTGAATGGTACAGTGCCTACAGCTCCTGTGCCATGGAACTGTAGCTTTAAATAAAAAATATGCATGATCTCACATGGCCTTTTTGATCTTACAAATGTCAGACTTCGGGGCTGTGTGTTTTATCGCCCTACAATTATAATTTATTTGAGGTTTTAATAATACTTATCAGTTAAGCAGAGGAAACCCGATCATAATTATGTTCTCAGCAGTACTATCTTGACATTGTGTGCTCTAACTACTGCTTTCATTGTCTGCAAAACCACAATTCTTCCAAAATTTGTAACATCATCTGCCAGCTTCCTTGACTGGGTAACAACAAACACACCGGCTCGGAGTACTTCAAATTTCTGCTTCCATTGAAGCCATGGAGCCTTCTAAGTACATCTGCATGCTCCTAACCTAGCCAAGAAATTGACTGGAATTATAAAAATGCAATGCTTTAAAATGAAATTTTTAAGCAGACAACTTTATTCTAAAAGGAGCCAAAAAGAATGGTTTAGTTTTTTTAAAACAAGGTCAGCACACTTTGCTTTTTAGCCTGCAAGTCAAATTACATGTATTTCTATTCCAGAATATTTTCATTTTCTATTCTGATCTGGCCCTTGAGTGAATATTAGTCCATAAATCAGAAGACACTGTCTGAATAGAAGCACAACAAAGAAGAGTGTACCCAGTGATCTCAGCAGTGCTGACCCTGAGGACACTCATGCAGAGTTACCCCAGGGTCCTATTTGGCTGCTGCCCTTTCTCACCCACAAACACAAAATTTCTTCCTTTCATATTCAAAAGGACTAAAAACCTGAGGCTAAACATGGTTGTTATTTGACCTCTCACACAATTTTCCCAATGAACTCACAAGGAAACCAACTTTCCCCACAACTCAGTGGGAAAAAAACATAAGGAAGCTTTGATTTTATTATTTTTTTCCTGTGCAAAAGAAAATAATTACATTTCCAGAAGCACCTGTGGTACATGCAGGATCACCACTGAGGACACAATAAGTCAAATAAATCTCTGTAATATGATGATTAAGACATAGGATTGGGCTACCCTGACTGAGATACGTTCTCCCTCCTGGCAGCAGTAAAGGGATGGGTTCAAGTCCTGTGATCTAGAATTTGTACATCCTTTCATAGATGAGGGGCTTGATTCCTTTACTCTTATTCACACTGAGCAGTACTCTTATTCTTCCAGGGATTATTTGTAAACCAAGAAAGACAAAGGAATTGGAGTCCCTAGATGGTACAGACAAAAAAGACATTTCATAATGTGAGTTTTCTATGAGTAGATAAATTCAAACAAGGATTTTCACCTCAAAGACAGTCCAGACAGTAACTTTGGTAATTATTAATTGTGTCTTTCATGTGGAAGTGAGCTCTGAAAACCAAGCAGCAATTTAAATGTTAAAATTAAGTATTCCACTCTAGATAAGATCTTACTAGAGGGGGACTGGTTGACTTCTTACTATAATATTTTTCTGTTTAACAAAGCCAGCCAAAGCCTCTTAAGTGCTCCCACTGTTGCTTTTTATAAAAATAAACCAGTCTGTTATCAGCATAGCAATGCTCCCAAGACAAATTGCACCACTAATCATCCTATGCCAGGAAAACTTCCTGCTGCAGATGTTTAATTAATCAGAGCAGACGTTCTACCCAATCTTCGAGGAAAGGTATTTCATGTGTGGTTACCCAGTGCAGAGCAGCTCTGGCACATACTCAGGGTTGAGCACCAAAACCAGGAGTATTTGCCTTCACAGGGAACTCTGTGCCAGATAGTTAGCCCTGTTGGAATTATCTCCCTCTATGGGACATTCACTACAAACCACTTTTCAGAAAGGAATAGGAACAAGGGAATTGACAGGGTTTAAAAGCTTGATAGGAAATGGGTCTCACATACACAGCAGGATCAGGGGAATGAATAAAAAGGAAAAAAAAAATCTTATTCTCCTTTATATCTTGTTGAGAATTATTTCATTCCAAAAGAAATAGTTTCTAACAATATAAGCAACTGAGTTATTTATGGTTTGGGGGTTTTCTTGTTTTATTTATTGGTAACTTTGACTTGGAAAAATATTCAGCATACACCTTCTGAAAATTCACAGGTGTCTTAAGAACATCCAAGGAAATCAAGGAGATTTCATTTTGTCCACTGAGTGATCTCAAACTGTAAAAATATACCCAGTTTCTCCAAAGCTGATCTTCTCCCTAGCACTTAGAAAGAAGTAAGCACTGAGGCTCTTCAATTCCAGTCAAGAAACACAGAATGCAGAAAGCCCAAAACAAACACACATTCTAAGAGCTGAGTACACGCACTGACTGCTCAGCACACCTTGCAAGCTCCCTAACAATTGTGTTTTCTGGCGTTGGCAGAGTACACAGCGATGTTTCTGAGTGACTGTTGTAACTTGCTCTGCAGTTCTGTGCCAAAACCAGAAACGTGGTAATGACATTGAATAGGTAATTAGTAACTATTAGAGCAGTATACAAACCAGGGCGTAGCCGAGGTGCAAGCATCTGTCTAAGCCACCTGGAGGGATTTGGCTTCCTAACAAAGCGCCAGAGATGGTGGTGCCTCTGTAAAAGTTTGTGTAAATCACTCGGACGGGCTATCAAAGGGTGAAACAAACCAGAATTTCATGTTAAATCCTATCACTCCAAAAATGAGAGGTAGGAGAACAATTTTATAGCTTTACTGCCCCTTAAAAAAACACTAACAAAACCACACAAAATATAACACCACTGTGGATGGGGTTTCAAGGAAAACGGGCTTAACACCTTCTTTTGGATTTTTTAATGTCAGGGATTTGAGGTACTCTGTAGACTTCTCCAGTTTCAATTGACATGGGAGGAGTGGGTAAAGTGGTATTTGTGTGTCCCCATAAAACTCACAAAGCTTTGCTTCCCTAGCCAGTAGCAGCCAGGCCTGCCCCAGAGCCATCAACTTTTTTTCACTCCTTGGTACCAGCAGCTGCTGCAAAAGTGGGAATTCCACTTTCTTCCTCTTCCTCAATAGCGGTGGAATTTTCTTTGCTTCTCCCCAGCTCAAACAGGGAAGAGGCAGAGATGGCTTTTGTGAACATAGCTCAATGTTTGTGTGATATTAGAAGTGATAATTGTCATGTTCCAAGAGGATTCCTAGAGGATCAGTAACTGAAGAATTTGTCACTGGTAAAGTCTCATTCCAAACACTGCCAGAAAAGAAACTTCCATAGCTTGCTCATACTGGAGAACCTTTCTGTGTTTGAAGTAAGGCTGGGGACATAATATTGCTCGAGGAGTAATAACAAACCAAAACACATTCATAGTTTCAATCAGATGAAGACAAATCCAGACAGCCCTTGGAGCCTGAACCTTTTCCCTTCCACAAAACTGGATGCCAATTACAGATCACACAGCCTAGCCTTGATCCACAGGCACATGACTGCACATCAGAACAAGATCAAGTAAACCCGCAAGTCAGACCTTCCCAGTTGTAAGTAGGTCTCTGGATCCAAAGGATGCAAATAAAAATCAAGCAGAGAGCTTTATCTGGACAGGGTACAAGGGAAGGGCAGCCCTGCAGGAGGCAGGACTGTACAAAGCCTGGCAGGGAGGTTATGGGTTATGGAGCAAAGCTGTGGCACCAACGGAGAGAGGTCCCCAGCTTGCAGCTGTCACTGCAAAGAGAAACATCAAAAATGCTGATGCTGACTT
This sequence comes from Lanius collurio, assembly GCA_020086605.1. Classification (NCBI taxonomy): domain Eukaryota; kingdom Metazoa; phylum Chordata; class Aves; order Passeriformes; family Laniidae; genus Lanius; species Lanius collurio. Next base: position 6,397,787 of record JACBWW010000041.1, read on the forward strand.
ACCACACGTGTGGGAAGCTGAGGAGGTTGGAAGGGTATAACAATCTGAGCAGGTAAAACATTCAGAGGTTTATTCTGCAATGACTCGTGACCAATCACTGGAGATCTCTCTGAAAAAAAGTCAGGACTCATTACACCATATCAACTTCTTAGCACTACTATTTCCTGCACAACAGATTTTAGAGGTTGTTTTGAACTCTTTACAGCCCAGAATTTATTCTAAAATGCACCTGAACAATCACAGCTCTACTACAGATCAACTCCTGGTTTCTCACAAACTGTTGAACTTTCCAGCCCATTCCTCATTTTAATGTAGTGCAAGCAATTATTCCCTAGAGGATCTATTTATCCATGAGCACTTAACACAGCCATATGTCAGTGTTTGCACCTGAGCTACCCCAGCCTGTAGCAGTGGGGAGGCCATTTCAATAGAGCAAAAGGAAGTAGACCAGCACAGTTCCTAAGGGCTGGCTCTGAAACACCTCAGCACTCCCAGAGCTCAAATACCTCCAGGTCTTCTCAAGGGCAGACAAGACTGCCAACATCAAACAGACCTGAGGGATTGAATCTGTGTACTAAAGATACCAAAAGTATCTGCTTAGCAACTCATACCCAGTAAAAGTATAATCCTAGTGCTTTGGGTTATTTCTAGCTGCCTTCTTGACCTCCTAGCTGCAGAAAAGGTCAGGAGCACAGTCAAACTGCCCCTACCTAAAGAGCTCTGCTGTGATGTTGTCTCTGCAATGTGCATACAAATCTGTATTTCTGGCACAGCTTATGCTGTGTGGCCACTGCACAGACAGACATTGGCCCAAACTACCACCCAGGCTGAAGAAGAAGTTCTCTCTGGATGTCCATGTGTTTTCTATTGTGTATCAGTTGTAACTCTCGGGCCCAGCTGTGAGATCAAGACAGAAGCTTTATCTGACTTCTGCAGGGGAGCCATAATGGCCCAGGGCTGGGAAGAACAGAAATGGAGCTGTTGAGATGTCTGGTTATTGCTTGCACTAAAGAGCCTTTGGTAACAGCAGTGTTAAAGCTTGTGCAGTGTGAGGTGCCTGCTCTAGGCAGGAATTCCACTTCCTGTTCACTCTCCTTGCTCCAGGTGTTCTTGCCCTTCTCTGCCATGTAATAGTTTATGCCAGAATTATCAAAGGCAGCTAACAAAGCTTTATTGCATGATAAAACCATGAAGAAGTATTGGTAGCACTGCCAAAACTATGGTTGTTGTAAACCTGCTCTGGCTGTTAAATAGTTAGTGAATATCTCTTACACTAGGTTTTCTGATAAAAAAGGTACATAATTAGTGGCAGTAAAATTATTGGCTGTAGGAAAGCAAACAAGGCAGGTCTTAGGTACTGACAGGATTTTATACTGAAGAAAAACATCCTTTGTTATATCAGAACTTTAAACAAGGCAAAAATAGATGCAAAGATTTTTCAAATAAATAAATAATATAAACCAACTCCCGATTTCCAAATAACAGTACCCCCTGGTAGAGATTATGTACTTATTAAATGTAAAACATGGAAAAGGGGCAGAACACTGTCAGTTTGACAAGAAAGTTTCAGCAATGCTTAGAAGGAAATAGGTAGCTAAATCCATCTTGCATTCTACTCATAGGTATGTCAAAGTCCATCAGAACAAACTGATGGCTTCTGAAGATCAGTCTGCATGAGGTACTACAATGCTGGATAAACATTTAAGCTGCTTGTGGCACCAGTTATAAAATGTTAGTTAGCTGTAATGATTGGAGAGAATTTTACAGAAATATCTTAGAAAGTCAGGGAAAATGGGCTCTCAGAATACTAAAAATTTCCAGTTCACTGTGCCTTACAAGAGTTGCTTCTCTGGTCCACCTGAGAGAAAAACAGGCAGCACACCCCAGGTTTGGGTGTGCAGGAAGGTGAAGGGATAGTCTGTGCTAGGGAAGCCAGCACATTGCTTTTATTCTGTGCCAAATCCTCAAGGGCTTCTTTAAAATTCACCAACACACAAAAAGTTACAAAAAGCAGGGGGACAAGAGTTCACAGCCAAAAGTCCCTCTCTCTGCCATCCCCACAGAGGTCTTTTCTCTCTGCCAAATCCATTATCACCCAAGATAACCACATGGCATTCAGTGCACCACAACACCACAGCAAGAAGCAAGGTGTGTGCTTCACAGACAGCTCCTCTGGCACATTTCATTAGGGTTGTGGAGCTCCAGCTACAAAGAGATATCATCAGTGCCAGGTGAAGAATCTCAAAGCCTTGAACTGCAGTGTAAATACCAACTGCTATAAAGCTGTTCTCTGCTCTCTGCAGGTTTCTGTGGGAAAGCAGTGCTGTTCCAGGGAAGGGACTGTCACAAATGGTTGTTGGAGAGCCCACATGGAAGGCAGTGACCTTTGTTTCACTCTCTTCCAACACAGAGCTCAGCAATACTGACTGACCATAAAAGCAGGCAGAGTCACTGTCAACATTGCTGTCAGTGATGATAGGAGCTAAATGATAAGCAAGAATATGGTTGTCATGGTTTAGCAAAGATCCCCTTTCCCTCATAAGTGAGGCTCACTTCAGTTTGAAGTTTTGAAGATGCAATTGAATTTTTCTGCAAGGACATTAATGGTTTTAGTTCATAGATAGCTTTTCACCACAACAGTTTTTAAACAGACATACAGCTTTTTTTCCCCCCCACCAGAGGATGACAAAGCAGTACAAAATTATTCAAATTACACAATGTAAGAAGTCAGTAGGCCAGACAGCTTAAGCCAATTTCCCAGGGCTGCACAAAACACCAGCAGTCAGGATCAGACCATGAGTCCTATTTCTGTTTCCTGCCCTATCTGCAAGGTTTGCTGCCTACAATATTAATAAGAAATGCCAGTTACAAAACACATTATCCTCTTTGGCAGATGGCAGATGTACAGGGATCCTTCTCTAACCAGCTGTGATGCAAACAGTAGGTCTATCTGAAACATCTTCAATGTTGCTTCAAATGGGCATTATATTTCTTTAACAGTCCATAAACGTTTGGGAAAACATGTTTTCTGAGCACCATGGCAGGTATAAAATGCAATGTGTCAATAGCCTGTTGCTGTGTAAGACTTAGGGGCATTTTCCAAAGTCAGGGTAGCTGGGATCCCATATGGCACAGCCCTTTTAAAACACAAAAGCTTCTGCCAAAACACCCTGATCTAATGAACGGTGGTTCATTAGAACCAGCAGATAAGCTCCAGCACCTATTACAAACCTGTGAGAAAAATAAACTGTGATCCTGTTTTCCCTAATTGCCTTTAGTCCATGGAGTGAACTAGAAAAAGAAATCCATGCCAATTCAGCTAATAGTCAGAAACTCTCCTCACACATTAAGACTGTAATACCAGTTTTTATGTTATTTCCCATGCTGCAGAGCCATGATGCATGGAAAACAAATGGTTTAGCACACAGAGAGGATAACATGCTTAGACAGTGACAAGTAACATCACGAAGAAGCAGGCTTTCCTTCTTTTCATGTGGCTCTGAGTAAAGCCCAGCAGATTTTCCCTCTTCTTCAACAGAAAAATGTCTCCTTGCTTGCTGCTGCCCACACATTTAAGGAGTGGAATTAGCAGGAGAGAAGGGATCCAGGAGACTTAAGTCCCCTGATGGCTTTGACTCACGCTGTGAGTACAAAAATCCCTCTGCCAGGGAGTGTCTGTACCCTGCTTTGCCTTTATCCCGTCCTCTCCTTCCATGAAGTTCTTCCCACCCTTACTTATTTTCTGTCAGGAAGATTTTAAAATGGCAAAATTGTCATTCTTAATTAAACTAATAAGACTAAAGTGGAAATGCAGTCAGAGAAGTGTTTCTATGAAAGTAGTGCATTCCTACCATAAACTTCTGCTCTCTGTGCATTTAGTCTCATCTATTTACCTGGCTGCTTTGTCTCATGTATCATTAACAGAACTGTTAATTAGTGCCCCAGGTCTGCAAGCAGTGTGAAGCAATTTTTGTGACTGGTACCTCCATCCTGTCTGATGTGTCTTTACTACTGAAGGTTGCCCAACCTTGACTCCAGGTAACCAGAGCAAGTTTGCAGAGCTGATAGATAAAGAACTTCTACGTGAAAATTGTAATCTGAAAGCAGCACCCTGCATTGACAGAGGGCCTTTTAAAAAGCCACTTTTCTAAAATGGAATCTAGCCTACCACCACACATATTCAAAATGAAAAGGAATGGTTCAGTGGTAGCTTCTCCTAGAACAAGACCATGGATCACAGAAGTACTGAAAAAAGTTTATGAACACAACTTATCAGCTGTCTGCTGTTTCTACTGCATGGACAACAAAAGAACAATTACACCCAAGAGCACAAATTGATGGGTTTTGTTTCAGGAAAAACCTCCTCAATTTCAGTTTCATGGAACTATTTTATTTGCTACCTCTTCTGGAGTATTTCAAACAGAATGTAAACTTGTGACCTGAATTATAAATTTTGCCTTAAGATTTAGAGGATACATGCAGCAGTTTTACTGATTACACATGCTTTTTCAGAATGTCAAGAATGCATAGCAACACCTATCCTGCAATCTATTCATATCTCCCTGAAAAGATAATTGATTCATGTCTTGGAAAACATTTACAGACTGTAAACTATACGAGAGGTGGAAGTTATTAAACACCAGAGCAGATGCGTCCTTCTCAAAGATGTGTGACTGCAAATCAGATCTCTCTCTGGCTTTCCCGTGTCTAGCACAGAGCTGAAAAGTGGTTTTGGAGTGAAACACAACATACAACAGCTCCTATACACACCAGCAGATGAGTTACTGCTGACTGAAATTAGCACAATCCAGGTCATACCGATGTGCCATGAACCACTCAAATACAAAGTTTCATATTGCCTTCAAATTTCTCACCTGCCAACTCAATAATTTAAGATGAAGCATAAGTCAATGTGGTCAGTGAAATAAGGAAAGAAATGAGGCAGTTGGGTAGGGCATTGACCAGAAATTATTTAGATGGGGGAGAAATAGGGAGATTGGTTGGCAATGGATGAGGAGCCAGTAGCAAGAATATGTTCTTGAGGATAGGAAGACAGATGGACACGGAGACAGATGGAATGTGGCTAATTATTGCAGGTTCCAGGATTGAATCATAAAAGATGACCACAATTAAGTACCTAAGGGTAGGACAACAGTACCAATTGCAGGAAAGTTTCACAAACAATTTCAAATTAATACAAATTGAGGCATTTCCTCCAAGCAATATGTACATTCATAAACAGGCATGTGTCTACATAGCTTCTTTGCTTCTCTACAGTTACAAAGAGCAACATAGTTCAAAAATTCACCTTTCTGGCACGCAAAAAGTTCATGTTTCAACATGTAGAATTCCAACTTTCAGAAAACAAATTTATGATTAATCTGAAAATACATGCACAAGACATAATATCTATATTAAATCAACTACTCTTATATTGGAAAGCTTTACATTAAAAATTTAATTAAAATGCTGATTTGTAAGGGATTTCCCCTAAATTAGTCAATAGGAATGAAAAACATCCAGAGTAGTTGTTCCTATTCACTTGGACTTCTGGTATCATTGCACAGAAGGGGGATGGCTACTCACTACACCAAACTTAATTTTTTCCTCATAACTTGTGGTATAAAATACCTTGGACTCAATGCTTTTCTTTTCTATGTCTGTGTGTATTTCACAGGGGCTTCTACCTAAATTACCAAATGGTCCAGGCTCATTTACTATGTGTACATTTGTCATTTTGTTTACAACAATGCAGGAGACCAGGATGACTCTTCCTCCATGATTAGAAAGGAATAGAATATGTTGAGACCAGACAGCCCATAGAACAACAGGCACACCAGCAAACCATCCAAGAAACAAGGAGCTTTAAGGATATAAGCAGTCAGAAATGTTTCTAGTGCTTTCTCAGCTTCAAAATAGGTCCTGTCTGAACATGTCACGCCTCCAGTTGTCCTTGCTTTGTGCAGGAAGGCCAGCCAGGTGAGGGGGGTGACAGCAGGGCAGTGACCTCACTGACAGTCCCCACTGCTCAAACAGGGACAGCAAGGCAGGGCCAGCGCTGGGGACAGAGCTGGGCAAGAGTCCAGCTTGCCTGGCAAGGCTGTAGCAGAGAGGCAGGGGCCAGACCAAGCCAGGAACCCACAGCCTGGTTTAAAGGCAGCTCCTGGGCCAGCAGGCAGAGGGGTGAGGCTGGAGGCTGCAGGTGAGGCTGCTCACAGCTCTGTCTCACTGTGCAAGTGTTTCACAGCAGTCTGACTAAAAGTTGTGTGGCTGTGCCACACCAGAGCTGACCTCAAACACAGGCCTGTGAATGCCTGGCATGGCGAGGAGTGGCTGCAGAGGAGCTGGAGGTCTAGTTCAGGTAACCCTCTGTGAGATGAACAGAACTTTGGGGGACAGAAACAGAAGAGAAGAAAATTTAAGATCCACTAGGATTTGGTTTTCTTCTGTGATAGACACTCAAACAAAATAACACCAAAATATAACCACTAACCTAGATTTCATTTACCCAAATATAAAACTAATCCACTTCTAAACCTTTAGCCCTGCACTCTACTCTGAGAGGTTCTCTCCTTCTTTCCCCTCATTTTTCCTCCCTCTCCAACTTCTTACAGCTTATGAAGTCTCTGTTTTTGTCATGAAATATAATTGTAAGAGGGAAGAAAAAAGAAAAAAAGAGAAGATTTCAGTTGAGTTCTGTAATATCAGAAATTTTCTTGGAAAAGCCTGGACATGGCACTCAGTGCCATGGTGTGACTGACATGCTGGTGATGGGTCAGAGGTTGGCCTCGATGACTTCACAGGTCTGTCCCAACCTCATCAATCCTGTGATTCTCTGATTTTGTGATTCTGCAACACAATCAAGAATAATGCCCCATCTCTGTACACAAAGAGAATGCAGAGAGTTTGTACCATGTGTGCCCCCAACAGAAGAATTTTCTCTCTTTGTTAACCCTAACTTCAGTGATAGCCAGGAAATAAGGTTGTTTGAAATGGAGTTAAGATGCACATAACATTCCTGTAAGGATTTTCCTGCTGGTTCTTTGGCATGATGGAAACTTTTTCCTAAATCAGACTTGTAAACGCAGTGTCTCCCCATAGAATCAATAACTTCTAAAATGGGTGCATCTCTTAACATATTTATCATTAGAGTATAAAAACCTTGCCTCCTTGCAATGCTATAGCATGCAAAACTGAGAATTAAATTATATTCTCATTTCTCTTCAAATACCTCACCTTGGCAGAAGTAACTTGAACAGACATGGAAAACAGTGAATTAATCTTCAATTCCAGAAAAAGTGCTAGAGCAGAATTACACATGCATTTGAAAAAAAGAACAAAAAATACCCTAAAAAAACCAGTAAAATAAACTAATAATTATTCTTTCTGTTAAAGATTTCAGTTGTTAAAATATATTTTAGGTATTTAATGGAAAAATCTTCATAATAGGACAAATGAAAAAACTAATAATAAAAAAATAAATCAATATGCAGAATTATGAGGCCAAGAAAAAAATGTGCCTGAGTGTTTAAAATAATAAATAAGAGAGAATAATAAAGAGAGGAGAGGTAAAGAACATCAGAAGTTTGATGTTTTTGAACATACTTACTCCATCTTGATTTACATTGAGAGAAATTAACATATTTTATTTATTTAAAATATGTTTCGAAAGATCGACAGAAAGAAAGAGATAACATTTTTCCTTAAGTTCTCTACAAGGCAGCAATTAGTTACAAATACAGAAATTTAATCACAAAAAGTAACCTATACTAAAATTGTGATGGTAACTTTTCTTAAATGTTTGCCCTGTTTTACTAAGAATCATTGCTGTGCTTAAAGTACTTCTTTCCAGTTTTAAAATTAGATCCAGCCCCTCCTACTACAAGCTTACTACAGAAGTTCCAGTTGAAATAAACAAGTATTAATTAAAACAAGCTTTAAAACTCCAGGAATATGAAGAAAGAACATTTTCACTACCTGTAAATACCTTACATTGCAAAAAAAAAGAGGTTTCAAGGAAGGTATTAATGTGCATTATTCTGAATAAGGTACAATTCAGTGCACTTTTATGTGCTGTAATGTGATCACACATTTGGCAGATATTGCATGAGATTTTTATTCCTAGGCTGATTCAGCTCTCAGGTGCTCAGAAAGGCAGCATAGCAAACAGTATTCTTAGTAAATATTTTAATATTACAAGTACATAATGCTTGCAGGACACTTGGAATTACTTTGGAGCCCAAAGGACAAGGCACCAGGGGCTGAGAGACACAGAAACATTGGAGCTTTATGCTTTCTTTAAATGTCTTAGGTGACAAATATTGATAAAGATGAAGACATCCATATTCTTGTCTCCTATTCCCTTTCCCAAAACAATTATGTTTTCTTCATATATAGTTCTAAAACACTTTTTCTCCCAAAGGACAACATTTTCTGCTGGCTTCTGTTGAACTCTTATTTCATCCAATACTTACTCTTAATATCCACTGCATAAAGTGCATTTGTACCATTATGTGTGTTGAGAACAGTAGCTTTACACATATTCAAAGAATAGATAAAAAACTTACTGAGGTTTATAACAGTAAAGCTGTTTTTTAAAAAAGCAGATTGTACAGGAAGCTTCTCACCAGGGAACCCAGAAGAGACCCTGTGGTGTTTCCACACCCAGTCAATTAAAGGATTACCACTATTAAAAGCCAAGTCTTTCTTTGGGACTATAGGTTTAAGTGCATTATCTGAAATTGGTAGGGATCATCTTTGCTTGTAAAATGTCAGTAGGCTTACTGACAGCAAATTTTGAGCTAGGCATCTTGGAGACCAGCACAAAAAGTCTGAGCTTCCTTAATGTTTTCCTTAATTTCTGCTTCTAAAATAAGACAAAACAGATCTTATACCAGCTTCTACTAGCACAGAAATGCAATTCCTGTATTTTGAGTTTTCTTTTGATAGGATCATTTTCCAGCAAACCCCTTTCATTTTCTCTTCAATGACTAAGAGCTTGTGTCCAAACTGGAAAATAGATCTCATTTGCTGTGTCTAAGGCAATTGTTCCTAAAAAAACACTCATTTTTTTGGCTATCAAAACTGTGTGTGCACTACACAAAATGTATTTATTTTTGCAGCTTTGATTTTACATAGGTCCAATACTGGCACTAATTAAATGCCAGCCAGGTGTCCACTGTTTTTGTATTATGGAATGTTGTATGTGCTTTGGTAGCTAGAGGCCAATGGGTTAATAAAAATCAATCAGGCATGTTCAGAGCAGAACAAATAATGTGTGTGTTATGCAGTGTGATTTAAGGCCTGCATGGCTGTTATCATTGCTGAGGTCTGGAAAAAGGCAGGAAATAGGTGAATACATTAGACAGGCTGTTCTATAGAAAACATGTAGCTGATAAACAGCAGAGATATGGGCACACACACACTTCAGGCCCAGCCTCTGCCCTTAGTGGCATTAACCCAATCCACAACAACACTTTTGGATTCACTGTGACTGCTGTGGCTCACAGACTGGCCAGCCACAAACCAAAATTGCTACAAAAGATGGTGCAGTTTCTGTCTACAGCCACCTCTGGATTAAGTACAGTTTTAGGGCTCTCACAAACTTAGTTGACTCAAGCAGTATTGCAAAAGGTAACAAATATGGTTGGCATTTGGCCTCTAACTGTCTACCACTCATTATTTCCTCATAAAGGTCAGAACTGAGGTTTTATACCTAAAAACAGCTGCAAGCAACACATTTTTGGGGGTGGGAAAGTTTCAGAGACAGGTTCTACAGCTTTATCTGAATGAATGAGTCCTGCACTGCCTCTTGATTTCATCAGCTTGTGTGGAGACACTCAGCAATAGTCCTAAAGATACTTCCATTATATCAAGAAGGTAAGAGGAAAGCAAAACAAAACATACTAAAATAAAGAGATACACTTTGGGCAAAGAAATCAAGGTTCAAACATTATTCATGGACATACCTGTCTCTCTGTTAAATGTGGTTCAGTAGCTGACAGGATCAAAAGTAGCTGTGATCTGGATGTGCCTGTATTTTGAGAAGAAAAGAAAAAAAGAAAGAACAGATGGATGAAACAAAGTATTTAAGCAGCTTACTTTACAGTAATACTAAATTTTTTCACTTGATGAGCAAATACTGGATTACTTATGAGTCCTGCCGTGGCAGGTGGCACCTACAGTCTTGACTAGCACAGAAAACATATTTAACTATACCTGAAAAGCTTAGATAAAATAAAGAAGTCAATTGCAAAGGCTGGGACATATTTAGAGCCACCTTTGAAATAATATAACTGCAGAAGTTAAAAAAAATGTGGGGAAAATGGGATGCATGTAGGCTTAATTAACATCATTAAAAATTAGAATTATTTGATCAGAAAGGTATTGATTTTATATACAGAGGTGAAGTATCTCAATGTTTATTATCATACATAAGTTCTTTGTAGAATATATTTTATCATCCTTTATCCCATAGCAGGGTCCTTCTACTCGTGCTTTTGAAGTCCTTTTATCTTGATTACAGAATACAGAACCACAAAGCAAGCTCATTGCTCCAGAAATACACAATGTTAATGTAAGCTAAAGCAGTTTAAGTTCTTTAGTAAAGCTCACTGAAGAGAAGGGGATATAAGACAAGAGGTGTGATTAAAAATTATTCAATGACATACATAGTCCTAATACCTTTAATTTTCCTGATCAGCTTCAGACAAGATCTGAATAACATTCAGGACAGTTACTGGTCCTGATCATGCTGAACACAGCTGCTCACACAAAATACACAGGATCAAAGACTTCTGTGATGAGAAAGTCTCATACTTTTAGAAATGGGGCAATTTTGGAACCTTTTCATCTACAAATTGAAGAGTTATTTCCATGACTTATCAATCTGCATGGGCCAAGCTCAGCACTTAAGAAAGCACTACAATACCACATTATTACCTTCACCTGACCCAGGCTGAGCTCCAAACCAATGTCTTTGGTTTTGTCAGCAGCCTCATTAGTGCAGGCACAGTAACAGAGTGGGCCATGAGGATATCCTGTGATACCAGGCCATCTGAAGCCCTCTAATCACCAATCAACCTTGTTCCTAATTAGTTCTGTCTGAAGTTATACATTTACAACCTGCTTTCCTTGTTTAAGGATTTGCTTGCAAGAATCTGAAAACTTACCTGTAAAGAAATGAATTAAATAAACTGTATCTACATCTGTTTGTACAAAATCAGCAGGTTTTCAGTAGAAAACACTCTCCAATTAAGCAATGCAAGAGCTGCTTCTGCTCCACCACATGAAACTTTATGCCATGCACACTAATACAATCTCTGGGACAAAATGGTTTAGTGCTTATGGTCATTTTGGCTGTTAGAAAACAGGTAACTTCTTACCTCAGGGTAAGAAATACACCTCCACAACTCCAGGCACTTTCAGAAACAAGGGGGAATGCAGTGTTACTATCTAGAAAGAAAGAATGTGTTTATAACTTCACGTTAAACTGACCTACAAGCATTGTTTCCACTGCTTTTATCCAGTTTGCTCATGTTCCTAACAAAAATGCAATCTAAAATGATTTTTAATTCTTTACTTCACCCCCTACAAAGTACCCACTTTAACTGAAAAATTAACTAATCATTAGATCTGTGACAATGTCCCTCACAGATGGTCTTTCTTTATCTTTTCAATGCCTTAATTGGATTTTTATTTTGTGGTGATGAAGCTTAATAATGGTTCATTTCATAAGACATCCTTCTTACAGTTATCACATTGTCTAGAAATTTTGTTTTGAATTCCAAATATTCTTTCAGGAATGTTTCTTTAAATATGCTAAATTTGTATCCAAACACTTTCTAATGCAGTTTTGCATACTCTCAGAGTACAATAAAAACTTTGTGGATTATTAACAGACTGATTTGTTAGTAATTAAACACATAGGAATGTTTATAAACAGCCACCATTTTTATTGCCATGTTTTCCTAAATTTCTGCTTTCCATACCAACTCTTTATCCAATATTTTTCTGCACATTTAAATTTCCAATTAATTTTTCTCTAGGCTTTTTCACAATTACAAGTTATCAGAAATCACTGACATACCATAGTTATACACTTGCAAATTAAATGCATCAAAATTTGCTCTGCCATAGTAGTGATTAACCAAAATCAGTTTCTATGATTATTTTGCCCAGATTAAACAGAAATCTCAACTAAATTGTTTAAGAGCAGTTCAATGCAATTCCCTCTTCAAAATTAAATCAGAAAGGAAAGTTAAAGTTTATGCATGTGAGAAATAATTTCCTGAATCGTGCAGCCATTGGTTAGAAAAAGAAATACATACTTATGGGTCACAGAATCAAAGGATGGGTAAGGTTGGAAGGAATCACTGTGGGACATCTAGTCCAGTCTCCCTGGATGAAAGGATGAAAACTAAAACAAACAATCCAGGAAGTTGCCATCACCCTACCTGAGAAATTTACTTCAATATCTTGCTGTTTTGTGGTAGTACATGTGCTTCTAACAAAAATACTGCTGTTTTCTGTAATAATTTAATCTCCTTCATGGTCCCTAGGACACCATGGCTTCCTTCTCCCAGCTTGCAATGAAGATAGTGAGAAATCTTCCACAGCAATCTAGGGCTACAAACTACTCCTTGCAGAAGCCTCCCACATTATCCCTTCCAAAGCTGTGTAATATACCAAATTCTAATAGGATTAACTTGGTATCAACTGTAACATGAACTAATGAACATCTAATGAAGTAGCCCAAAGCCCCTGTGATACATAAGTAGATAATTAGGTAAGTTTCCCTTCCACTTGCTCATCACCCTAATATTTTGCCTCTTACAAAACTGTGGGATTTGACAAGCAAGCACAAACTGAGGAGAGGGTCCTAGAAATAAGGGAAATCTGTAAATTATATAGAAACTATAGAAGCTGCTTATACTTATTTGGAAATACTAACAGTTGCCTATCTTAATCATTAGACACTTTTAAATCCTTGAAAATATAACCCTTATCCTCTTTCCCAGATGAGATTCATGCCAGAATCCTCAAAAGGGCTTCAGAATTGTTCCATTCAATGCTGCAATGCCTAATTGTAATTGTCCTGCAGTGTGATGGAAATCAGCACTCAGAGACAGAGGAAATTGCATTAGATGGACTGATATGGATGGGACATTCAGCTGCAGCACTCTCCTGGTAAGTTTTAGCACACATTACTGCAAGGGATAAGTTTCACTTAAGCCATACAACCATGGTGTGTTTAACAAGAGCCACGCTGGTTTAGTGCTGGTTGAGTCCAGTGCTGTTTGGCAGTAGCCAAGAATTCCACGTGAAGTGTTATGTCAGGTTAGCACTGTTATTATCTAGTCAAATTCCAGCAGAATTTAGAGGTTTCAATTAAGAAGGAATGAAAGGACAGTGAAATAGCACTCGGGATTTTGAGTTAATACCACACATTAAATACCACAGGGGGAAATTTAAAGCTGGAGACACTTGAAAGGGCAATAAAGATTGGCACTGCAGATGCCTTATAGTCAGCAGTGCAAGCAAATAGGAGATGGTAAGGTGCGGCCTAGAATGTTAAAGAGAATAATCCACAGTGCAAGAGAGGGAACAATGGAACACCAGCATAACAAGATGAAAAATGTTTTCAAAGATACACATGTTGCAAGCCAGTATTTGTTGAGACTAGAAGGAAGATGACTGGAGCTGTCAAGACATGAAATGATAAGGGCCTGAGTGAGAGTTCTGGTCATGTGAAGGGAAAACAAAGGCTGAATCAGACAGGAAGGAGCAAATGTACCATGTTAGCAAGAGCAGAAAGGGAAAGAAAAATTAAAAGGCAGTGAAGTCTAGTGTGGAGTGACGTGTATAGACATGTATGTACTGCCCTGATATCGTGGCATTTAAGGTAAAAAAATTTTAGATCAAGTTCTCATTGCACTGGTAGTTCCAGCTTCCTAACCAGATACCCTTGGCAAAGCCAGGGTGAGAAGACAAATGAGGTGCTGAAAGGAGGCTGTGCTGCTGGTGCTGCAGGCACAAGATACCTCCTCAAGTGTTGTGAGGTGGGTTTTTTTTTTCCTTCAGCAAATAATTTCATATTTTATGCAACTAAATAAAGTTTAATACTTTTATTTAAAAAAAAATATTAATAGAAGACAATTAGCCTGCGTTTAATTTTCAAAAGTCTGTCTTCTGTCTAGAAAGCTATGTGCAGTTCAAAATAGTACTTTAATTCTTGACCCACTCTTTAATGATTCAGTGCCATCCCACTGATTAACTGTTTCATAAGAATATGTTAAAAGTTGGAGGAGTTAAAAACTTAATGGTGAAAAACACTCTCTCCAAAGGCTGTCTGGTCATTAAAGACTATTCTTCCGAAAAGAGAGGTCTTTGGCATTTTTCATTAAAAAAACCCCAAACATAAAATCAGTTCAGGGTCATTTGTAAAATCTGACTGAGGCTTAATGCATTAGGATCAACTTTTCCCCAGATTCTCCTGCATCAGGAAATGTGAAGGTACATCCATGTTTCCTTTGCATATTTACTGATGATGACCCTAAACCCAAGTTTTGAGATGACTTTCATATAAAACATCTTTACAGAAACTGTGCAAGGATTATATTGACTAATGTGACAACATGCTGGTCTTTGAAAGATTGGTGGGATAAGTTTAGCAACCATGAGACTGTTGTTAATGAGAAATAAGAGGTTGTGAAATTTTAAAAGGGATGGTGAACCCCAAACTGTTATTCATCAGCTACACCAGCTGGACAGGCAGTGGTGAGATAAATTTTTTAAGCAAATAGCAAGCTGCAGCACATTCTGAGTCAAGAATTCATGAAGCAGTTGCACAATTCAGTTATAAACAGTCAAGAGAAAATAAAAACAGAAGAAACAAATATATAAATCCACCCCAGCAGAAACCGACTGGTTCTTTATTTGTGTTATGTTTAAATGTTTTCTTCCTGAAATTAATTGCCTTGTACTCTCCACTTGTAAAAATATAACACACAAAAGTGAAAGGAAAAAGGCATATCTTAAGCTAGCCAGGATTATTCTACACAAACGTAACTAATTAAAAAAAAATAAAATCTGAGTTTTGTTCATTGTTCAATATTTTGAACAAAAATAAAACCAAAATTTCAACCTGCCAAACACTGTGACAGTGGCAATTTAGAAGTCACAGCATAGCCACAGAGCTGGTGGCAGTAGCTGCCACCACGAAGACACTTTAGTGTTTTACTAGCGGACTAAGCTATTTTTTTCTCATTATGAAACACAATAGAATTGACATCGTGCTGAGCACACAAAACCCCCAGCACTTCCATCGAATCACTGAGGGAGAGGCTTCCAAGGACTGCAACATTTTCCAGCAGCCTCCTCTTACTGACAGGAACAAGTGTGTAAACCGAGGAGAGGGTCTGATACAATTCAGATACACTGTATGAGAACAGGCATTTAATTTAATCTGCAGACAATTACTGGCAAAGCTGCTTTTGTGCGTTGGGTTTAATTCCTGGGCTGTGAAGTCATGAAATGGTGCTCAGCAGAGCAGAAAGGTGAGCCCCATCCTGTTAAGTGAAAGCAAAGAGGCCATTTTATGGATGGCTCCATAAGCTGGCTAAAGCAGGGCCTGTGTCCTGAACAAAGGACACTGATTCCCAGCCACATTCCCTCCCAAACAACCCCAATCACCAGCCGAAAAGTAACTTCACACAAACAATGGTTAAGCCTCTGACTTGTGGCTTGAAGCAATTTCTTTGTCAGACTTTGTCTGTGGACATAATTAGTTGTTTGCTAGGGAATTTCTTGGCACAGCCCATAGCCTAACACTTTTAAAACCAGAATAGATTTCTACTCATTGGGAAAGGGGGTCCAAAATACTTTATTGTCAGAAGCCATTAAATTAAGGATATAATTAATGGGAGAGAAAGTGTTCCCTGAAGGTATTGGGAACCAACTGGATATGTGCCATTTCTGGGATGCTCACAAAGGGTTTCTATAAAAACAGAAAGAGGAAGTAGAAATGTCAGCTATTTATTTGTACATAACACACCATTTATCAAGGTTGCTCTAAGCCCTAGATTTGCATAATGATCGCCATGCCTGGTACCTGGAAAACCTTGGTGACTTTCCTTAGCTTGCAGGAACAGGAAAAGGGCCCCCTTGATTGCAAAGAGTATGTCTGGATCTGAAGCACACGTTGAGCAGTTCTTTTTCATTTTGGGCTTGTGCATGTATAACCTGAGAACGTGGCAAAACATACAGCAGAAATTTCAGGGACATCTGTGACTGAAACTTTGAGCAGGGCAGAGGGGAGTTTTGGAGTTTTGCCACAGGTGATGCTCTGCTGCAATTCCTGCTGGTCTCAGGGGCAGGATGCAGATCTGTGCTGCTGTCAGGGCTGTGTCTGTTCACCTGCCGAGACAAACTTCCCAGAGCAGTCACCCGAAACCCACTGGTTCTTGTGGAATAAAAGCACACCAGAAACTCCAGACGAGCAGCAGAGCTTGCATTTGTCTTTAGAATCTCGTACTTCGTAATCACAGCTGCAAAGTACTGTGAAACCAAAGATACTGCACAGGTGGTCTGCTGGGCAAATGGCACACAGAACCACAGGATCCCAGGATCCCAGAATCCCAGAACCAAAGGATCCCAGGATCCCAGGATCCCAAGATCCCAGGATCCCAGGATGCATTGGGTTGGAAGGGACCCTGTCGCTGTAGGACACGAGAGCACACAAGCGTGAACGCACGGCTGAAGGTGAGAAAAGGAAAGAAGTTTATTTTCTGACTCCACTACTTATAGTTTTACAAAAGTGACAGTGGATTGGAAGGTGAAAGGGCCACCTCTCCAATGACACTGGACAAGTTACCAATCTATCAACTTTCTCCACCTCTATGAAGGAATGCAAAACAATTGAGTGTTTACAGAACAAAGTGTGGGAAAGCTTGCAACTAGAATGAAAACATCAGAAGGCTAAAAGATTTCTAAAAATCAGGGCGACAGGACACTTAAGGGCCCACGGGCATGGACACTTCCCACTGTCCCAAGTTGCTCCAAGTCCCATCCAACTGGCCTTGAACACTTCCAGGGATGGGGGCAGCCACAGCTTCTCTGGATAAACTCTTCCAGGGCCTCACCACTCTCACAGGGAAGAATTTCTTCCTAATATCTCATCTAAACCTACTGTCTTTCAGGTTAAGCCATTCCTCCATGTGCTGTCACCACAGTTCCTGATACCTACGTGTGGTGCCAGCTATACCCATTGACAGTAAATTAGTAACTGATAAATATATTCAAATGAAGAGGGAAAAAAATTGAAAATACAGAAAATAATAAATCCAGGAACATAAGATTTGAACAGATTTCAAGCATAAGACATATAAATAATTATTATGGCAAAACATAAATAATGTTATTATGACTCATATTTTTACTTTCTGTAAAAAAAAAAAAGCTGTAGAATTACCCTTTTAGCTAGATGTTTTAAAATAATTTCATATACATATTTTTCAGTAAATGTTACTAATCAGGAACGTGTGTGCCAATACTCCAGGTCTGTATCTGGCAGTAAAGTTAGATGTAAAGGCTGACTACGAAACTCCTGATTTCACAAATCCTGTGAAGAAGTTGCTTTCTACATTTCTTAAGATAAAATCAAAAAATTATTCATGCAAGCACAGAGCCTTCAGCATAACACAGTTTCACACATAATGCTTACATTCACCAAGCATTAAAAGCAATTTAATACTTCCCTCCAATCACCAGACCAGATACAATTGAACAGTCCCAAAGAGTTAAAAAAAATTTTGTTATTTTGGTTATGACAATACAATTTTTCAAGGTCAAATAGAAAAATTACAATGTAAATCATACTTAATCAACTTTTAAAATAAAAATCATCAAAAAGCAAAAACAAGGTCATTAATTTTAAAATCATATTTGAATAAGTAAAACTAGAGACAAGGAAGCATCTTTGGCCATTTGTGATCCAGCATCCATAAAATGCACAATCCATACTTACAACAATTATTACATTTGGCATTTTTTAAAGTAGGCAATACTTGTTATAAAAATGCTAGGGAATCCAGATGAAAAATTAATTATAAAAAATTAATGGAATTATTTAGATTTATAAAAACATCAGACTCAGAAAAGCTATTTACTGTTCATAGCACAAATGCTTTATATATATAATGTAGTGCACATACTACATAATTGAGTTTCAGTTTTTACTTTTTTCATAGCCTTTAAAAATATGCTTAAACATTACAGTAAATATGAACTGTATGATTCATTGGGAATCATCTAAATAACTAAAAAAATATTGCATAATATTTCTAAGACTTGGCCATCCCCAATGAGATGACAACAGTTTGGTTCTATCATTTTTCCCT
The DNA here is from genome assembly GCA_020086605.1 of Lanius collurio. NCBI lineage: Eukaryota > Metazoa > Chordata > Aves > Passeriformes > Laniidae > Lanius > Lanius collurio. Next base: position 6,416,185 of record JACBWW010000041.1, read on the forward strand.
TAGTTTGAATGCCTGTACTTTCAAAGACAAGGAATTGACTAAAGGAAGTTACCCCAAAATACAAAGAACAACCTGAAGGCAGTTATATGAAAATATTAATTCTTCAAATATTGGTACATAGGATTTTCAGAACAAATGGAGTGACGTGGAGCAAAAATCTCCACAATTAATAAGGTTAAATTTGAAAGGTAGAAACTTTCTACGTGATTTCATACAACTCCACAGTACTATTTCATGCAGCTTAGATAGGAAGTTAAATTCTAACCTTCTGTCTATGTGTAAAATATAAAGATCACATTTTATTTCAGTTTATCAGTCTGAAAATGGACTCTACCATTGAGACAGTGAAGCTGGAGAAGTTTCTAAGTGCTACCATTTTTTCCCAGTAAAGACAGTGTAAAATTATTCAGCAGTGGAGAAATTAATGTACAGTGCTCTGGTACCAATTCCAGATAGATTTCAGCATTCCTACTCAGTGTTTGAGTACAAAAGTAACTCCCCAGTACTGAGGCAGGCAGAGGCCAAAATGAGACATACTGCTGGTAAGCAGCTAGCATAAATATTAATCACAGAAACAACAAGATTAAACCCAAAAATATTTAGCATCTGTCTGTTGCTTACAAAAAGAACAACAGTTCATGGCTTTTAAAAATTGAAATCAATATTTCATTTACAAGTACTTACATAGAGCTCTAAAATGAGCACATTAGCCAGATTGCAAAGTGGTAAGTTACTTCTGCAGTGAATAAACAATGGAGTTAGTCAAGCTGCCAATCCTTTTCCCTAAAACAGGAATATCACATATGAGGCACCACACTCCTTACAAGCTTTCATTTCTCTCCTGCCAGATTCATTCTGTCATTATCTGTTGTGTTAATTGGCTTCATTCAGTGTCCTGGATGGAGCAGCAGCAGAAGAAAGAACATCAAAGTAGAATTGACCAACCTAAGTTTCCAACAAATAATAGAAAGTGCAGGTTAACACAATTGGTCCATTTTAGGTTCACATCTCATCCCATCCATAAGCTTCAGCCCAGCAGAAACTCCTGGATCTGCCCAAAAATGGACCAACACTGCAGAGCAGAGTGAACACACAAACAGTGAGAGAGGGGGAGTCAACAAGACTGGACAAAGCAGAAACAAAGGCTAAGTGAAGAAGGAAACAGAATGAACTACCTTCCTCTACCACTGCAGACCAACAGAATTCTCCATCATGGGCTTCACCTACTCCATGCAAATTAACCTGGGAACTCCAAAACCCTCTTGGCTTTTGGGGTTTTTTTTGTAGTTGGTAAGACATTGTCAATTTGGTACAATAATTTCCTTTTTTTTTATAACAAACAACACACTATCAGCATCCTTCCAAAGCTGTATATTTTTACCTTAACTTCCATGCAACCAGAGCTGTCCTAAACCAGCAAACCTCTAAGCAGCTTACCCCTCAAAAATGAATGCATGAATACTGTCTCAAGCAGGAAACAATGCCAGCTTGAAAAACAGAGCACTTGATCTCCACTGGAGAGATGGTGTGGCTGAGTACAAATTGTGAGAGGTGATATTTCAGTGGGCAGAATTACAGATAGTCATGAGCAAATGATGACAGAAGGTGCAGCACTCAAGGGTTTTCAAGCTCCTTTAAACCCTTAGAAAGTTTTCATCCTCACAACTCTTAATGAATTGGGAGCTGAACAGGGCATCTTCCCTTTGAAAATGCAAGGCTAAGAACTGTCCACAAAATTAAGATAAAAATAATTTCCCACTTCATGTTGAAATGTAACACTTCAAGAAGCAACATAACAAGTTACACATAATCACAGCTTCAGAAATTCAACTCAATAAAACTCAGTCAGCCAAAAAAAGGAAGTTCTTAAAGGACACTTTTCTAGATACAGATTCTTTGTTTAACTACAGAGTAATACAGATATTTCCTAGATCTCCAGGGGAACAAATATTGTTTTTAGAAGTAGCAGAAATATGTAGGTAGAATTCTGATCTTTCTTAAACATGCTAGAAGTTCATAAACAGGGAGATGCAAACATATTGATCTCTAGCAGTTGGGACATCTATCTATTTGTTTTCAAGATACAAGAATAAAGAGTCCTATTACAGAAACACTCTTTTCTTCCCAAAGAAGAAAATAACTTATAATATTTGATAATATTTGATAATAATTGATATTTTCATGGGACAACCAGCTTCTGTCTATTGTCTGCTTAATTGAATCAGCTCTTGAGAGTCACTGATGGAAATTCAGGAAGAAAAATCCACTCTAAATAAAACCTGCATTAGGTTTGAAGCAGTATTGAATGTGATTCCTGTATTTGAGAAGAAACCCTGCGATTTCCACTCAGCCAAGAAGCCTTTCCAGGCTATTTTGAAGAAGTGACTGAGAATTGGCTAGGGAATTGATATTAATGAAGTTTTTACCCTAGTGGAGAGACCAGAAAGTTTTATGATTCATTGTAGTACAAGTCTTGAGAACTGTGAAAGAAACAGGGTCTCAGCAAGTTAAGTTTTCTAAATTTTATTGGTTTATATGGCAATTTACCTGACATAGGAGAACATGAAAAGAAATGCTTGAGGAAGCCCATGTGATTGTAAAATTCTGAACAGCTGATATATTCCAGATTACAGGTGAAAGTAAATTGAATAAACATACCATAACTCTTCATAGCTTCAAACATTATTCATTCATTAACCATTTTTATTAGAAGAGCATTTTGAATTAGAAGTCATGAACAAAAGGATTTACACAGGGATATCTTTACTTGTACTTTACTAAAATTAAATTCAGACTGAAGGAAACTAAAAAAGCCAAGAGAAAATTGTATCTTTTGGTTTTTTCACTAAGAAAAGTGAAGCAGTATGTAGAAGATAAGGCTCTAAAACATTAATCAGATTCAATTCTTAGAATAATATTTTCAGGGAATTACTGCCTTGGCTTCATCAATTGATCCAAATCATCCAGCAAGTTCATACTGACAAGTAAAGCTTGTGTTTATCTGCATTTCAAACAGCTAAAAATTAGCTCAAGATGCTATATTTATCTGGATCCTTACATACAGATTTTAGTACAGGGCTATTTTGGCCTTCAGAACACAACTCCCTGTTGTAAATGTTAAACAGGAAGTTGGAAGTTTTGTCAGATGAAATTGCCAAAGAACAGAGTTAATATTAGAAGCACTTTCAAACTCTAGCTTGATGCTTTTGTTCAAGTGAGTTAAGTGAAAATGAATGTGGGCATAGGAATAGTCAGGTTTGGGCTGCCAAGTTCTCATGCTGAGAACCAGGGGAAGATGTCCTTTGAAAATGTTTGGCTTCCAGGCACAGGAACATAAATTGCATCAGTTTATACTCAGTGCAGGTTTTTAAGATTTATCTCCCACACAATAACACCGTTGGAATGAGCAGCTGGGTCCTGAGGCATGGTTCTACAGGAAAATGGGAATTCTGTGCCTGCAATATATGGAAGATCCAGATTGTTTCACATCAGAGAGGTGCTGGGTTTGTGTCTCACAGCCACAGATGTTCTGTAATTGGGTTGGTATAGAAATACTATACAACTATATGAGTTAATCACATGAATTTCAACAACAGAGGTCACATATCTCGTAAAAAGTCAATTTCTATTAGAAGGATGTAAGTCACAATGCTAGCAATATTTTTATAGGTGGGAATTACTGCACACGTCGAACTCCAAATTAATAGATGGTATCTAGTAAAACAGCAAGGCAGTCAGAATTGCTCATACAGATGACTTAATACCAGTCCACCAAGCCCAGAGGAGAGGATCTGAACTGACCACACTTTGGGGACAGAGATTCTGGGAGATCAAACTTTCAGCTCGATGGGCTGAGACAGCCCCATATGATCTGCAAAGTGTGTTTCCTATCAAATATTGCACTCCTGATCCACAATTTTAAACAAAACCCACAATCCTCTCTTAGTTTAGACAGAAGTCAATATTGATCATAGTGTTCCTAAAACAGCACTTCTGCAATAATATTGATATTTTTTGCCTGCAAAAGACTATTTTGCTTTTATTGAGAGTGATTTGAATATGCCCCAAACCCTTCTGCCTACTTACCTTCAGACTATGATGACACCATTTTAGCCATTTGATTTTGATGATATATTGAGCCAATTATAATTTATAGCTCTCAAGAACATGCTTAAGCACACTCCTGTCATTTTATAAATAAACAAAGGCTCAAACTCAGTACTTGTAGATTCATTGTAAAATAAAGTGTATTACAGCTCCTCACCATTAGCATGAGTAATTTTAATAACAGCATAAATATTAGGATTCTTTGATTATATCTTTCTATTTAATTCCCAGAGGCAAAAAAAAAACCCAAACAGTAGAGCTTTTGCTAGAAAAAAACCCTACAATAATAAGGCAAAAACTGTACCAAAACAAACAGTGAAGGTCACTGTCACCTCAGTTGTCCTTCACCCACTCATTCTTCTCTTTCCCAAGTCCTGCTCTGGGACTATCACCACTTCTCTTTACTCAAGCTGCAAACCACTGGGGAAGAAGCTTGGCTTTTATTCTGAAAAAACCTCACTTTGTCAACAGCCCAGTTTGCCCAACGAACATTGATTGATTTAAACCACTCTGAGTGAGTGGCCTTTAAATCAGGTTCTCTATAAAAAATAAAAATAAATGTTGCATTTCATTCCATGCAGGTTTTCAAGAGAAACACTGATTTTAATCTGGTTTACAGCTCATGTGGTTAATATCTTACAATATATATTAAAAACAGACACTTTGGTTTAGAACCTTTTATTCTAAACCTGAAGAAAGGAAAAAAAAAACCACTCTCAAAATAATTAAATGAGAAACTGGACTATAGTTAGAAAATAAAAAGGAGGGGGGGGGAAAGAAAAATAAACTAGATTTACAGTAACCTTCAATAGTGAAAATGATAACTCTGTTCCAAGCGCACACTGAATAATCCAGTTAATGCTGGACCTCCCCTCAGTGCTATTAGAACCCAGAAATCTTTTCTTTTGGAAGAGTTTCTTGATAGCAGAGCAGCAATGAAACACTTACAATTTCTGAATATCCGAGGAGCTGATTTTAGGTGAACATTAAATACCAATGCATTAAATGCAAACCTTTCCACAGCGTTTTCCCCTTCTCATTTACCCACCCAGCCCAGAGCAGTGTGAGCGGCTACACCTGTGTAGTTCTGCCCTCTCCTGGTGCGTCCAGCACATGCAGGAGACACCGCAAACACCCAGAACACATAAATAAATCATTGTACAGCGACAGCAAAGCAGCCGGACTGACCACGGGCTCATTCGCTGGAGGTCACATGCACTGCACTGTCTTACAGTCACTTCCCTGGGTTCAGATCTGCGTTGAGTGTTTATGGATAGAAAAGGATCTTTTCAAACACCAGAGAAATTTATTCCTATATTTACACAATAAAATGCAATTCTGTCTTTGCTGTTGCTTTATTTGCAGAAAGATCTTAAATAATGCTTTATTTTATAATTGGTAAATTACTCTGATCTAAGGTTGTCTGTGTAAAATCAATAAATACTTCAGTAATGAGAGAGTTTTGAGAGATAACCACCTGCTCAGATATCTGAGAGGCAGCTCCTGGTTAGGTGAGTTAAAAGTCTGAAGTTTCATTTCATTTGATATCTTCTTTTATCCCAGCACTACGATACTACTTTCCCATGTCCTCTCCTTTAACATACTTCTTGTACACATTTGACAAACTTTTGCTCCCCAAAAGTGCAAACATATCAATATAAAAATGCTCCTCATGAGTCAAAAACCTTAACAAAATTTGATAAAACCCTTCCTTGTGTCTTGTGATAGACTTTCCACTTTTATCACCAGAACTAGAGCGCATGGAAAAGGAAGAATTGTGAATTGTTTTGCATAGTTGGGTCCTGGCAAGCTCAGAGTCTGCTTTAGCAAACAAGGTGAAACTCTTGGACAAGCACTGCTAAGATGCAACCTGCTTTAAGTGTTTTTAGGACATTTATGCAAACTGAACAATGATAATGGAAACTTGTAAAAATATTGCAGAATAACAAGAAAGCTCTTACTTTTTAATATTTTTTTCTATAAGGGAAAGAATTCCTTATTTTCTGCTTCCCTGAAAGCAACACAACAAAGGGATCATCCTTGGGCCTTGGCTTCTCACAGTGATCTGAGGGCTGCAGCTGAATTTAGAACCTTAACAAGACTTTATGATAAAATAAACATCTGACTCCCCCAAAAGTTTGCTTTCCAAACAATAATGGTGGACTAGTGCAGATAGGTTAGAACAAACAAATGCTCTTGTAGGCACCAAAGAACAAATTTCTTCCAGTTTGTAATGAAGGTACTCCAGTTAAAGGCTTCTAAACCACTAAACAGCTGCTCATAGAGGGACTTACCCCAAAGTGTTGGTGGAATTAGAAACTCCAAGATGGAAGAACCTAGGAAAGGATCAGCTCTAATCTCCTACAGGAGTATCTTCATTTTTCCATAAAGCAGTTTTTGTCTCATCCTTGCCAGAACTATGCTAGCATAGTTTATGAAGGGAAATTTTTCTAGAAAACTACTTTTGTCATCTAGAGAGGTCAAGGATCTTTTCCAGGCAAATAGCAAAACTACTGCTCTGAGAGGAAAATGTATATTTATACACACAGATTCACGAGCTACTCACAAGTTCTACTGCAGCCAATAATAGTTTTAGAAGCACTGATGTAACAATATGTTATAAAATACTAGAATATTTTAACCAAATATTAGGACATTCTAGTTTCCTGATAGTAAGTTTATAATGAATTCATTTCCCATTGAAATTCCAAAGGAGTGGTTTTCTTACTCTGGAGACAGAAGAATTGGTTTGGCATATAATTTGAATTTATTATGCCAATTTACAGGTTTCCGAATGATTCCCCACCAGTTATGCATCTACCAAATATTTTCATTTTCAAACTTTGTTACCTTGGCAATTACTGCCTGGAACATTCTGAGTATCCTGCACTGCTGTTCCTACAGACACACTCACAAAGAGTTTGAACAAAACTGCTCTGTTCTAATAAAAACACAGTTACAGAAAAGAGAGAAAACATTCTCATCTCGTTGTAACTGCACTACTAAGAGAAAACTTAGTGATGAAGGGAGCTTACAACATGTAACCCTCACTTGAAAAAGGCCCAAAAATTCATTGGGAGCAAGCAAACTCATACATTCACAGTTCTAAGAAATTTAAACCTGGCAGAGAGAAAATCCCAAGACCTGAGAGATGTCATTTCTTGGCACCTGATTCACCTGGTAAAGTCACAGCTGGATCTGAAGTGGGCTGTCAAAATTCTCATCAGCAAACCCCGTTCTTTGTGCTGTCATGCTCCTTTTTAGATGCTTGGTGGCACTCGTGGCATCCTGCCACAACCTTGTCAGGCAGGCTCAGATGCACAAACCCTGCTCCCTGGGCTCACAGCTGGCCTGACTGCCAGATTGGAAGCACGATCTTGGTGTTTGCTCTGCATAATTGTTGTTTCACATGGGTATGAAATGGCCATTGGCACCTGAAACATCCCAGACATGCACACATTGCCTCACAATCTGACACCTGAAGACTACAACAGTTAGGTACCAATGGGGAGTAGCCAGCTCAATCACCACTCCAGAGGTTTTTTTATTCCATTTCTCTTGTTCGTGCACGGACTGGGACTATGTTTCTGCTTGGAAGTGTTTAGATACATTGCATAATAAAACATTTAGCATCTCTCATGCATTATGTCTGAATATAACCAGTGTGCCCATGCACTCCACAGGGATTCTAAATAGTCATTACCATAATTCACTTTGAGCATGAAGACTCTTGTTTTCACTATTGGCTGTCTTTCAGGTTAATATATGGAATATGATAGGTGCTTTCAGGTCCATTTCCCACATTAATATGCTTTTCCCTATGGCTGTATTATTTTTAAAATTTGTTGTTTTAAAGTATTACCTGCTACTTCACCATAAAATCAGCTTATGCCTCTAGTGGTTTGGAGACTCAGTAAATGCAGTACCTATAGCTAAAAAAGAAAAAAAAAGAAAGGAAAAGAGTCATTTTCTCCTCTTCAGTTAGGAGGACTCTGTGCTTTTGCCATATGCACTCAAGCAGTAACACCATATAGATGGTAACAGACTCTGTCTCCTTCCCTGGCAGAGCTTCGTGTCACCCTTTCTGCAGTTCCAGACAAGGCTTCTATCACTGTACAAAACCTTTTCAGTAGACAAGATAGTCTCTTCCTATTAGACACTTTTCTCCAGCTTTGATTATCACTCCCTCTCACTTCTCTGCCCTCAGCAAGAACTCACTCCCTGTTCTGTCCCGGGAAGATCCAGAAACCTCTCTTTGATTCAGAGTGCTTCATCACAGGATACTGTAACAACTCACAGCTACCTGAGTCTATTCTACAGAAAAAACCTGCTACTGCTTCAGTCTGAGAAAGCCTCTCAGAGAAAACACTGTTCCTTCCAGCAGCCTTCTCCTATTAAGGATCTCTAATATCTCTTACCCACTCACACAAAGTGCAGCTCTGCACTTAATTCATGGGGAAGAACCTAGGCTTTGACAAGAGGTGAGACCTGAAAGTCAGAAGGGACTTTCTTTCAGTCTCTTTTTAGAAAGAAATACAGCACTTTGAGATCTGAAATCCTGATGTGGACGTGTCTACACCTGTGCTCTTCAGCAAGTTAATGTTCTTTTTACCTCCATATGTTCTATCTCTGACAATAAGGAATAGTACACATAGTAATGCACTGTTGATTATTTAATCACAGGATAGCTCTGAACCTGCATTGTTTGCTCTAAATCCACTGCCTAAAAAACCAATTATAAATCTCAACCAAAATTAAAAGGGAAAGAAAAAAGATCCTTTAGGTTTTCGGGTAAAAGCTCATCTTTACAAAAAGTGTGACAGCCATAATTGTGGCAAAAACTCCAACATTTCCTGAGTGAAAATTAAAAAGTTTGAGTTTAAATGTTTTAAACAATCTTTTCTCATCTATAGTCTAATTTGTTCATTTTATGCTTCTTATAACAAAAAAAAGAGACATAATCACTTTGCCTTTGGGGGTTAACAGAACTCTTGTGATTACTTGTAACCATGGAAATATGAAGAGCTACTCAGAGCCCAACATCAAACTAACAGAGGTTCTGGGAGACAGAAAATAGATATATGATGAATTTGCTACATATGAAAACACATTGAATCTGTACCAAGTGCATTAACAACATAAAAACCCAAAGTCACAAAGCCTTTTAAGTGCTTAAAAGTGCATGGCTTCTCACAGAAAATAAAGAGAAATGCCTTTAAAGGTTTGTTTCTAAAGCCCTGAGTGCATCAGAACTAGTTTGAAAGCAGAGACAAATAGGAGGTAAAAATGGTTACTATGTGAATAGGAAGAGTAACAATATGCATTTAAAGACCAAAAAAGGCCCCTTTGAAGAAGGGTTTTCACGGACTAGGATTGTAGTTATGGAGATTATGCAACCAGTGACATCTGAGTTAGTCTGCACCAAGCACCATTAAGAACGGTTTCTCATCCTCTGCTGGCAGCCCTGAGTTTAACAGACACAGAAACACCTAAGACAAGCAAACACTCATGTGATGATTTATTGACATATCTGCCTTATAATAATAAGGCATGTTCACATTTAACTGCCTTTCCTGTGGCAGCCCAAGCCACAAAACACTGTTTAACCAACCACAGCTTCAATCCTCAAACACCACCATCCTCAGAAAGAGACACCTTTGGAAAAAAAGGAAAACACATGCATTCCTTGCAGTACTAAGAAAGAAATGACCAACAACAGAAGAAAAATCTTTGAAATAATACATCTCAGCAAATGGTATCTACTTGGAAGATAAAATAAAGAATACAATAGAAAAAACCCTACAATGTACGTGCACACTTCACACATTACACAGGTGCAGGATGACTCAAAGAGCCAAAATGTGCCAGCACAATCAAACTGACACTCACTCTTGTACCTTTGGTACCATCAGACAAACTGTGTGACCACCTTTTCTTTAACCCACTGCTAACTACAGAATCAGAACTGTCTTCCAGGACTAGTTTTAGGTCAAGAGGGAGACCTTCTGGGCCTATGTTAGCTGAAGGAAATACACATTTACTGCCTCTCACAGGTATGATTTGCTGGTTTATCATACCACCATCTATTTTCCCCATCTGCCAGAATTGTTTTTCAGGTCTTCATTAAATTTGAAACTCAGGACCAGGTTAATGCCATGAAAAATAAAGATACCATCTGGACAACATTTTGTTGCAATTCTTGGTGATCTTATTTGTACTTCCAGTTTCAGGGCTACCTTGCATACCTTTGCAGATATGCTGAGTTAGGGTACATTCACTACACAAACCCACAGATTATTACAAAATCCAAATGGATTCCATAAGGTTACATGAGGTATACAAAATGAATTTCTAGTGTGCCAAGAGAATCTTGGCTGCCCTTCTTATTTCCATTAAGTGTATGATTCCTCTTTTTAGTCATATTTGGGGATTTAATACTCATGAGAATTACCAAATGCAAGAAGTAAAAATGCCTGAATACAGGCCAAGTAATAGAAGTCTGAGGTTTTTATTAGTGGCAAAATCTTCATATGGACCAATTAATATAATTACTGATTAACTTACATTATTATTTGTGGCATTTGAGCCTTTTACCCTCTGAACCTCAAGCTAGTACCTAAAATCCGAAACAAAAAGATAATTTTTTGTACCACAACAGAACACCAGCAAAAAGAGCAATGATTTTCATTTTTTTCTTGTATTTCAGTGGAGAATCTTGAAAGACTTTAAAAATACTAAAAAGAATACTTTGAAACTTTATGCAGTTTTACATCATCAACATAATTAAGTATGACAACAGCATAAGGATTATGGAAGCAAACCTAAGGAAATTCAAAATAATTGGCTACCCCAAGCTGCTACTTCCACCTTGGAGTTTGAATTAATTAAAAGATCAAGTGTAAAACAACAGTAAGAAACCACATACCTAAAAGAACTACCCTCCTAAGAAGGCAGGAAAGACTTTTAGCATAGATTTTCTTTGCATAGAAGGAAGGGAGTTGTAGGTATCACACCAAGGTTGGGCTCTCTGGCCGAGGAGCCTGCAGGAGGAGTATGTGAGGAAGCACTGACCAGGATTTTATTTTGTTGGGTGTTGCTGGTTTGTCTGTCATTAAGTTGTTCAGATGCCCCTGTAATCTCATGCATCGCTTCTTGATCTGTGTTTCAAACACTGCTTCATAGACACCTGGAGATAACTTCCTGGAAGCACATTCAAGGAAGCAAAGAAATGGACAGGGAAATAAACTGCATACACAGAGTATCTTAAATTTTATTAGCATTATGTGAAAATCATTGAAGTAATACTGGACAAGAATTGCAACTGCCCACCAGCATTTTTTATTAAAAAAAATGCATTGTTTTGGTGGTTAAAACATGTTGATTAACATATCCTAAAGAAATATGTAGCACTCAGAGCAAACCATAACCATCTGCTTAGGCTGTACCACCTGCCCTGCCCTGGGCTCCTGGGGGCAGCCTTATGGCCCCTCATTTATCTGGCAACAATGAATGTTTTAGTCATGCTCCCTCCACTCCCTCTGACTCCATGGTCAAGCTGCTGTATCACACTTTGAAGAGACACCAGCAGGACTGACTCAAGAACAGTATGGCTGCTATGCAGACTAGTCCTTCTTGCCCTTCTTGTCTCCAAACTCATGTTCAGAGTGAGTGGATAGGTCTGTGATATGTTTAAGATAAACAGTGTAACAGGTCGCTTGGATGATGATCTTTTTGCTCGTCACACTGAGAACTACTGAGGTTTTTTTCAGAGGTAAAAAGCAAAATTAATTGCTCACCAAGCATAGAATAATAACTCTAAATCATTCTATAAAGGCCCTAATTTTCATGCTTGTGGTCACATATGGAAATATAAACATCACATTGATATCCAAGAAGTGCAATATACAAGGATAGTTAATATTTATGCCACTCCCAGTGACATGCACGTAATTAATAAGCAGATTCATGAAGTCATGGAGTGGGTGTGGAGAGGGTGGGGCCTGTATCAGATGTGGGAGGGAACTTTGTAGCTTTGCTTTAAGTTCAAACTGTTTGGGCAACTGCAGGAGAAAGGAGTGGTGGCTACAAGTACAGCATGAAAGTGGAGCTGAAGGACTGCGAGTCACACGGTGCAGAACCTCCTGGCCATCAGACACGGGGAATAAGCAGAGGGAAAAGTCCCCACTTTTTCCTTTGTCAAATCCCTCCCTTCACACCCAAGGGATTGTAGCAGCAGTCTGGGTGAGAATACAAGTAGTATGACATTGCTGCTTAAGATTTCAACAAGCAAGGCCAACTAAACACACAAAACACGGTGGATGGCAGGTCACTCGCGTGGGAAATAAAATGTGCAAAGAAAAGTAGCTTTCCACCTTTTCTAGGCAAGTTTTGCTGCTGAGAAAAAGAGTCAAGTTACCCTTACAGCACCTGAACTCATCAGTGGGACATCCTGACACCTCCCAGCTTCAGCTTGCAGTTCACATCCCCCAGAGCACAGCCCCTGAGCATGCAGGTCCTGCAGCTACATTGGGGCCCAAGGACTGGTGGGGCCAAGGGAGGGTCTGAAGGGTGTAGGATTCAGGGAAAAACATTGCAAGGGAGCTCCAGTGCACACTGTGCTCGAGGGTCCGATGCCTGCCATCCCTCAACAGTGCCTTATTTTGTCCTTTCTCCTCATCAGTCCAGGAACAGGTAACTTCAGCTTCTGTCAGGACTATTTTGTCATTTGTTTAGAGCTGAGTGGGATTTAAAATACACAAAGATGGAGCAAAGATCTGTTCTTTTTGCATGAACAAACAGATGAAGTCCTAGGACTAGATGGCAAGAGGCAAACTACTTGAAAATTGCTGAATTTTGGAATTAGTTTGCAACTTGGCATCCATTTCATCCTTCCATGATGGAAACACTTCCAAGTGAATCTAAATCACACAAGTAGCTCATCTTTGTGTAAAATTATTAATACATACCATCTTTTCTATTATTTGTGCTAGTTGCTGGAATTTATCCCAAACATATGTTACTATGGATTCCTTTTCATTGCCTTTTGCAGTCACTGAAATGGCACATCCATTTTCTGACATACACTGTATATACATTTTTTGATCACATCACCACAAAACATCACTTTAATGCTGTTGATACATTGACCATTTTTTAACATGAACTAGACAGAAAATATACATGGGGAAAGACAAGACACTGAGACAGCATATGAGTGACTGAGCACAAATACGAGAATAGGTTTTACAGGATTATGTTAAGTATCCTTTAGATTGTAAAGATGTCAGCTAACGTAAAGCTCTAATGTACCAGCTGCTGTCCAAATAGATCACAAAATGAAAGTCCTCACGCTGAGCAGGGCTTAAAATAGAGCAGCTGATGAGTAAGACACTCTCTCTTATATAAACTTCACATTTCATGCACTGAGACATTTCATTGTCAGATATCCATGGGGTTGCTATTTTCCATGAAAAATCTGTAGCAGAACAAAAGCATTGAATAGTTTCACTTCTCAGGCTCTAAGATTGTTATTTTCATGCCACACAGAAACTCCCTTCTAGTCTGCTTTGTGATTCATGTGTTTGGCTGAATAACTTTCCTGGAACTCAGAACAAGAGGGAAACCTTCCCAAAGTACTTCCTGTCTTTCTAGATGTACTAATAACATGACGGAGTCCTCCCACCTTTCCCATTTACAACACTCCAGGCACACCTACTGGTTGATACACTCATAAGCCTCAGAATTAGTCTGCTTTTGCTCTGGTTTTTAAATAGCAGCTTTTTCTCTAGCAACAAAACTGTTCTTTTTGTCTAACATTAGTATGCAAGAAAGCAGTATTAATAGACTGCTTAATTAAGAGACAACAGAGAAGTTGTAGCTTAGCATACAACATGAAAGATGCCTTGCTCTTTCCCTTTTTCCTGTCTGCAGCCACTCACAGCTTTGAAAGCATCTTAATCTTAAAACCTTGCCCAGAAAGATGTAATGTTGAAAGGAAGAACCACCTATGTCATGTGTTTAACCCTGAGAGCTTGCAGGCCTCACTCCAGAGGCCTAATGGAACAAGTATGAAACCAATGCTGAATTTTTGACAGCGTAAGAATTAAGTAAAAACTCCAGAATAAGGTCTAGTATATTTACAAGATGAAACACCAAAAAAAATAGCCACTGCCCCACTGTCCTGTTAAAGCCTGTCAATCTGGAAATCCGTCCTCTCACCATGGATTGTTAAACTCTTGCTAGATTTATCAGCACTAACTGAAAAGAGAATCAAGCCCCTAACTTCTATAGATCACAAAACTTATTTTCAAATTATGTGTTTGCAGCATCATGATTTCCTTGTATTTGGAAAACAAGTAAAAAGTTTTGTGTAACTGATATGAAAAACCAACTGGAGGTGTTGAGTGACTCCCCAAACTCTGTAGAAGGGCTGCCATGAGTTGCTCCAGTTCTAATTGTGGTTTTGCATCTGACTTAATATGTGGGTGTAATCCTGACCAACTCAATTATCTCTAGGCCTGTTTTTCCAAACTGCAAAAGGGAGGATATTATACTTATTTAATTAATACAGTCTGTAGTTGTTAATTAGTTAAAAGCCCCCACAATTTAAATGACACAATTCCAGCTATACTTTTCTGTTTAACTGTTTCTGCTTCTTTTTTACCCTTTTGAACAAGCAAACTAAGGCTGGTTGAAATTCATTCTCTGTTCATTTCAGTACCAAAAAGAAAAGTTTTGGTGTTTAATGGGAGATAAAAAATCCTAAGACCCCTACCAAGAAAAGGCAGCAAAACTCTACCCTGAATCTTAGTGTTCTCAGTAAATCTTGAAGAAATACTGTCAGCAATTCCAAGAGTGTCTTTGGCCCAATTCTCATCTTACAAAATGGCTTCTAGAATTCTTTATTATGTTTTGTGGAGGGAGGCAAGAATCTCACACTAGCTAACTCTAGGTTTATACATGATGTGTACAAAAAAGGAAGTAATAAATATGGTGTTGACTCAAAATTACTCCAAGAATGAATACTGATTTCTTATCAACAAAATTGATAAATAAAACTCTAGGAAACATTTTAATAAAATGCTAGGAAAAAATAAATGCTGTTACTTGACAAGGCTGTAGCCTTTTAGAATTTTCAGCTTAAAATATTTTACTCACTAAAATTTTCTTAACATATTTACAGTTTACCATGTCTCCTTCAAGATCAGACTTCCAGCCTCTCAAATACAAACTCAATTCCACATATTTTAATGAAGTAAAAACTCTGAAGTGCTTTAACCTTCATTAAGGTTGAATCCAGATAAAGATAGAAATTCTTTGTCCTGAAACTTCTGTAAAAAAATTGAAAATATATTGTAAAGAACTACTTAGAATTTCTTAATTCCCTGGCTTTAGCCTGATTTCCCTCCTCAGATTCTTCTTCCTGTTCCTGTTATGCTGCCAGACAGTGGATTGCCAACTCTTGGGAGTTCCTATTGAGTCTCTGATTATCAGCTGGTGTTCTCAGAGACCACAGGGCTGAAATCAATGGACTGTATAAGAATCTTCTCTTTTTGCCTGAAACAAGCTTTTAGCCCTTGAAATTATGATACAGGCTGGGAGGAAGAAGAATGGGGTTTTTAAAAGCTCAGAAGGAAGAAGGCACATGAAAAAGTCAACATTTCTTGCTTTATATTTATGGGTTTTGATACTCAAATCTGGAAACATTGTGGTAGGAGGTGCAGCCTTTAAAGCAGTAAGCGTTTATAGAAACATAACCAGAAAAACCCAATATTCCCTGGCTTAGGTGTTGTAATAACTTAAGAATTTGATGAACTGGGAAAAGACTGAGTCTGCAATAGCTAATTATGATAAAAGCTTTATTTTGAAGAAGTCTGAGCCAGCCACACATGAGTTGTGACAGACTACAGTAAACAGGTCACCACTGTGAGATTTTTTGCACCCATCTGCAAACGATCTAAGCCATTGGCTGCTGTTTCTTCTGCCCTCAAAACTGGGTTGAACCAAGGCACTAACTCCGTGTAACAGGGTCAGAAATATGGCTCAGTAATCTCTGGGGTTTTTAGTGTACAGACAGAACAAGAAATCCAGATATTCAAATTATTAAGTCTAGATAATTTTCTGCGAGCTTTGACTTCTGCTGTAGGTAAGATCATAGCTTGCATGTCTAGAGACAAGTAGAGGAAGAGATTGGATAAAAGGTAAGACATGTTAATTAATATTGCATGGCTGAAAACCTATAAACAAACAGCAGCTGTTTAAAATGCTCTAAAGCAGTTGGATCCACAGCTAGGTGTTAAAACATACCACATCTTGGGCATATTTTGGAACACATTAAAAAATAAATGCATAAAATTCTATCTCCAAACTGTTGCACAAAAATTCACCCTCCAAAGCCCAGAGTTCTGGGTCCTCTGTATCTCTAACTGGGATCATGAATCATGTTTCAGAGAAAACACAACTGAAAAATCAAAGGATTAATTTGGCTGGTTACTTCTGAAAACCTGTGGGTGTTCCAAAGACATATCAAGTCTGTTTGAAGGCAACCCCTGCCCAAAAATAACCAAACAAAAAATCCCACAATCAGTTTTTGGGTTATCAGTTAAGAAACTAAATTCCTTTCTACCACACGGAAATAGTTGTCTAGATTTAAAAACTTGCAAATTCTAAAGTGAAACCACTGACATGGCCTTATCATACCTTAGGTAGGCTGCATTTAATGGGGGTCATATCTGCCACTCTTCTGACACAAAGTCCAAACTCTAAGACCGGGAAAGTTTTAACTGTAGCATTCAAATGGGAATACAGAAAAGAAAATCAGCTGGAACATGGGCTACTTGTTCCAATATTCTATTAATAAAACACAATTTTCAGTACAATTGCCACATAGCACACCCTCTTCCTGTTTTTAAACTGTAAGTCTGAGACAAAAATGAGTCTAAATTTTGGTGTTTAAACATGGTGTAACCGTTAACATATTAACATAGCTAAGGAGGCAATAAAAATTCTGCTCAAGATCTAGTTTACTACATTCTTATAAAGAAAAAGCTTAAAATCTGAAAATTAATCAGGTGAGAGTTGTCTGGATGAGGAAATGCTTTTGCTTTTTCTCAGACACACCAGTGCACAGTGCCCTGAGCCAAGCACACAGCTGAGCTGGTCTGCCCAGCAGTTCCCATGATTTGTGGGGTGCTCTGCTTCAAGGGCTCCCTCAAGTACCCTGCAAGGAGAAAATTATCTGCCTTTGGTCAAGCCTTGCCTCTCCTGTTTGCCTTCTCTCTGTAGAAATGTGTGGTATAAGGGTGGTGCAAGCTTTTTTGGCATCAGGAGCTGAACTCAGGTCTTGTCAAATTTAAAATTGTCATTTTCTTAGCTCTTCCCCTTTAAAATTTTAAGGTGTAAGATGCCTGACTGACCTACAGATAGAAATTCCCTGCATTGACCTGACAATCTATTTCAAGGGAAGTCACAGAACAGGACTGATATATATCATCATATGGTGAAATCTGGAATTTGATTAACCAGATGCTGTTATTTTCTTTAATATCTCATGAATAGAAACTATGGTATAAAAACAATTCAAAACAATCATTCATTGGGAAATCTGACATAC